>DWJN01003921.1:0-12997 GCA_018248895.1 Carystus phorcus
TCAACGTGTAAACAGTAACTTACAATTATTGAATTTCAATAATTGACTTTAAATAATTGCATTCAATTATTACTCTATTATGTGCAATAAACTGGTATCGTGTAAATGGGCCTTTAGTTTCCAAGATACAAATTTCTTGGTTAGCTTCCACCCTCTCACTCGAGTTAGCCGCCAAACGTTTTGTCGTGTTCCGCCATTTCTTCTCTATTCTACTTTAACCGGCAATTTATTGGTATTACTGAAGTCTATGGGCGTTGGTAATTGCTTAGCATAAGTTGACTCGTCTGCTCGTAGCTTATTATTCTTAATATTAATCTAATAATAACTTAAAAATGCAGCCCGCATAAAACTTACCCTTGGATACCACTGTCTCACACTTTGTTTAGGGTGCTAGTTATAAAAGGGAATTTATTGCACGCACTCGAAAAAGGTGAAAATATAACAATGTGTCTCCACTTGCGCTGAAGTTAATTGCTTCAGGGGAGTTGGCAGTTATTTTTACGTCTAGACCAGTACCTAAACTGCTTAGTTTGCGGGAAATGACTAACGCAAATATTACAGCAAGAGCTATGTTGTAAAGGCATGTTCATATTTGAGTTACAGAAACCAATTCAATTGATCTATATTCAGTTCAAACTTGTTTCGTGGTTACATTGGATTGATTGACGCTGGTTCCATGGACAGCACGAATACAACTAACCCATACCGAGGACCTGAGCACACACATCTATCACATAAATGTCTAGCCCACCCGGAAATCGAAACCGGGACCCGTAGTTTAACACGCAGTCATTACACACTACGCTACGGGGACGTTAACATAAAGCATAGTACAATACACACACACACATATTTAAACCATGTCTTTTGAAAAAAACTTTTTAAAAGTAAAATAAACATATTGTAATGTATAAAATAATATTACATATTGTCTGTCATTGAAAAACTGAGAGACCCTGACACACAAAACACAGTAGCGAACTAACTCAGGGGTCAGACTATTCATAGAATTTTTATGTGTCAAATAAGTAAATAAATATTTATTGCTTGTTTGTTTGAAATCGTGTTTCTCCGTAAATTAAAACCCAGCAAAATCAAAAGTACCTAATTCTTCTAAGCTCCTGTACAAACAACCTCTAAGCTCCCATTCCGTAAAGGGCGTCCCGTCCTAGCCTATTTAAGGGCAGAAGGATCACTGATACGCCCACGACTCGACTAAGATTAGATTTACAGTAATCGAATACACTGTCCTTGAGACGGCGTTGAAAATTACTAGAAGTTTCTACGCGGTAACAACCATTGTTTGGATAAACTAACGAAGTTTATGGGATATTACAATATCAGTTAGATGGGCTTTAGATATTGGGTATATCCGAAGATTTCCCAACGGGTAAATCGTATGCGTTGGTTGACGACCTCATACAGTAAAATCTCTTTATAGCATGAATTCTATACTTGTAAATAGACAAAACATAGACTATACATAGCGTACGTATGTATGAACGGTTAAACTGTATATACATAGTCAATTATAACTGACAGATTGAGTAAACCAACAAGTAGACGGCAGTAGTAGTAAAAGTTATCTTAATTTAAAAAGCGCATTGAATATAGCGATGGAAAAAACGAAAAAAATATACTTGATTTGTTTGCAATAATTGCTTTATTATGAAACGGCCCTTACCTAACTAGGAGTCGTAAATCCATTATAACTCCATACAAATAACGTAAAATGGCCCACACGAAAAAAATGATATACAAGTAAACCAAATACGTCTAGACGCGTTATTGTTGGGGCAATAACGAAAAAAAGATTTACTACGTCCGTTCGACTCAAGGAGAATGGGATATGAATAAGGTGAAACTGTTATGTGAAGAGCTGTTACTGGGGGGCAGGCACAGCGAAAATATCGTATTTAATCATTATAACAAAGAGTATTGAGACCACAGAGATGCTAAGGACCAGAGATGCCGCTGAAAATGATATTATTATCTATTTATAATCAAATACAAAAGAATATATATTAGAATTATAATATCATCTCAGGTCAATAATAAACTTTTTATTAGTCTATAAATGTCATTAACATTAATATGCAGGTTTCAAAGTAAAGATTTCTAATACAACAGAACAGCTAAAGAATCTATCTAAGTATACGAATAACTTCGCGCTCGTAAGTTAACTGATAAAAGATTTAATGATCACGCTGTTAAGTTTAATGATAAAATCACACATTATATTACCTGTCTTCGTTATATTATTTCGTCATGAATGAGAACGTTAGGAGCAAGGAAGCAGGACGTCAAATGACAGAAAGCCTGCCAAAGCAATAAAAAAATTGCGAGTTCTGAGCTTTATTGTTAAAAGGCAAGATGCCTTTTTAATACGCTATCAATGGACAAAAGAAATAACTTACAATCAGGTGAACTACTCACAAAAAATAAGCAGTTCAACAACACGCTTTGAGAGGATTCATATCGCAATAATTCTGATAAAACCTGCCTTCTCGTAAGATATGTCTATACCTTACAAACTCTGTGTAGCAACACATCTCATAAACCATACCCGTAGACAGTCGGAGCAGTAAATAAGCAATTAAGAACATGAAATGGTAATTTTGAGAGCCTCATAAACAACACAGAGGTTATGGTCTGTCGCGCAATAACAAATAAATACTACTAAATAACGATAGCAAACAACCTGACAGGACAATTTTATGTCTGGCTCTTAGATTCCTAGGTCTGTAAGATGACAAATTCTGATACTGGCCTATAAACATTAATAATATAATTCCTATTGATATTATTAATACGACAGTTTTCGTTGCTTATTAACAACACAACGGCTCCGGATTAAATTTAGGACAGGGATAGACGATAGTCCGAAATAACGCGTAGACAAATTTTTACCCCAAAAAGATATAAGGTTTCCGTGGGATAGTTAAGAACAGATAGGTAGTTCATGATTAAGAAATCAAACTCTGTATACATAGACATTCAAAAATAATAGTTGAAAGTGATTTTCACTCTATTTTAAACCTTCAGCCAATAATTCACGAGGTAAATCCTCAATATAGGTGTAACATTTTTTTTAATTTCGTTATGAACCATCATGAAACCACTTTTTCGCAGGAAAAGCAATCATTAAATTTTTTCCCAAGTTATATCTATTAATTAGCCACTTAACAGATTTATGTCCTGGTGTGGATATGATATGAGGTAATGAGCCACCGAAGCAAAGTCATGAAGACGAAACGCATGTGACAAGGGTGATAGGTATGAATTTGGATGGACGAAAGGAACGAGAATGGCCAAACAAAAGAATCTATGTGAAAGATGAAGAAGTCGACGCCGACCAGAAATAAAATTGGAAAATGGGAGGAAGAAGTTACCTAACAAATTAGTTAATACATCTATTATTGTATTGAAACCAAAGCAGAAATTTTATGAGGAATAGAACGTTTAAAACAAACATACAAGAATTTTATTATTTCACTCTTGAAACTATTAAGTCTATCAAGGACCAGAATGACCTATGAGTATCGTCCTAGCGTCGCCACATATTATAATCCGAGGCGTTTATTAAGACCATATTTCAGAAATGTTGTTATGGGCTTCCGACATTCCTTCTAGATTAAATCGACTCCCACTTTTAGGACGCTTACACACAACTTTTTTGATGCAGTCTTATAATATCATGTTATATATTATCTATAACAAATATAGGGTAAGAAAAGCAGTTAAATAATATTCTTTTTTGTTTATCAAACATTTTTTCCTTATCTGTTAGCTATATAGCTACATAAGTTTTAGTATTAACAATGATATATATACAAGGTCTATTTCTATGGTGAAAATTGTATAGTCTCAGATATAAAGCAATTATAAGCAAAGATGAAAATGGGAGAACACGCTATAGAAATCCTTGGTGGTTTATTTACCATTAAATGAGAACGCCAATGAATCAATCTTGAAAGCGTCAAGATACGCTGTTCAGATGACATCTTTAAGAGGTTTCCACTTATGAATTGTACTTTAAAGTATTCATCTTTTTTTTTATTTAGACTATAGTATAGAAATGGATACAGTTAATGACAACAACTGAGAATTAATGAGAGCAATTCAAATCAAATTCAGGGCTGTGTTCTTGTCTCGTTTTTTCTTATAAAGAACACGTCATTCAAATTTAGTTAATAAATACATATAGAGAAGTAAAAGAGTGTTAGAAAATTGGATAAGCAGACGGCACCGTTTTAATCCATCCGAAGCCAATATTAGTTTATGTAAAAAAGAACATCTCCTTTGAGGTTATAACGAATACAATAACGTATTACATAAAACAAAGAACAGCTGAACTGACATTAGTCCAAGAGCAGAATATATAGTAGTTAGGAATAAGGAATATTAATCTCAGTTTAGTTACAACAGTATACAACTTATAGAAATCGAGAACAGTAACATAAGAAATACATAAGAATTGGACATTAAAAGTAGTTTTGAAGATATATAACAAAAAAACGTTTCCAACGTTTGTATCTTGAGGAAATGGAGCAATAAAACTATAAAAACGTGATACCTTCGAGAAGTGTTAAAAAATGACTCGTGCAAAACACCCTTAGACGCCTCTAACAGTCCATACGTGACTGGAATACGTCGGGATGGACTAAAAACAGTCCGCTAATTTCGTCAGGATATGGAATGGACGGATGACGAATGTAAATGAGGGGTATTCTGGGGAATTATCGAGCAATTGGGGAGCCCGTGAGAGGCAATAAATATGGGATTAGGAGCATTATACTTCCGACCTATGCGGAGTTGCAGCGGCCGGTGATATATATGCCAATTTCATTATTACATACCCATCTCGTGTGTGACATTGCATTTTTATTGCTCTTCTTGTTTAATGATAATAAAATTAACTTATCCACTGCATTACTGACATTACTTACCTACTAAAGTGACTGTTAAATAACGAACTACGCTACATACAGATATCAAAACAAAAGTACATAAGTGTATAAGGAATAAGGATCATTAATAATGCAGCATTTATTGAGGACATTTTAAAGATTGAAAATATTTACAAGCAATGATTTATCATGGATCTTTAAGCTTCATAGATTTTTAGATCAACTAGGCTCTCAATGTAAGGAACTATCTTGTCATGAAGGACATATCCAGTAAACCTAACCTAACCAACTCCAATCAAGAGTTAAGTCAATTTTATAAGCTGTCGCGTCTAAGAAACAACAGCTTATCCCATGTCTTCTAGAATTATTTCTGGTAACAAAATAATAGGAACCATTGACACGTCTGTACTGCATCATGAAAAACGAAAGGGAAACAAAAAAACAGCCCGGATAAACATTTATTAATATTAACGATATTTCCGTAACAAATAGGCAATACAATACCATAGCATATTGGAACTGAAAATATTTACATTCAGGGTTGCCACATTTTAATAGCAAATTCAAAAATTAAACTGACATTTTAAGGCTGTCAGTAAAATATATTATTTTGTATTATCATTATTATAATAATACAAATCATGTACTTTTAGACATGTTGCGAAACATTACATACAATAACGTAACAAGAAATCTTTGCTTTTTAATTCTTGTTAAAAGCTTATCTGATTCGCATAATATTTGGAATATTAAATCTTCTATACTAGGTGTGGGGGGTGCTAGTGCAAAATGTTCCAGAAAGACTATCTGCGAGAGCGTCATCTTACTTTATTTATTCTCTAACAGGAAACAAACGTCACACCATAAGAAATATAAATCTATTGCGTATTGATACATCCTATTGCAGGTCACCTAAACGTGTTTATCAGTCGACAACACTAGGCTAGAAATTGCCGTTTTTATACGAGCACTAACTTACATTATTAAGACGTCCTGAGGAAAGATCAGGTGAGAAGCTTCCTAAACCGGCGAGCATGTATGAAAAGAGTGATGAAAGTTGACAAAGCGAGAGAAGTATGTCAGAATCGTAGCAAATGGAAATAAGTGGTCTTTGCCTTCGGTGTTGTTTTATTCGTAAACGAAGCACATCAAACGCACCAACCCTACGTTAAAGTCGAAACGATTAAGTACGAGAGAGGCAGATCACGTAGCGGCGATAAAGCGACTCGACACACAACATCTGGGCCTCGGAACTCCGACAGACCCTATTTGGACGTGGTTCACGGCGAATGATCTCGATTGAGTTCTAAATGTGGCGACGTGGTAATGTTTCGCTGGTTGCGGACAGATCGAGTGGACGCGATATATACGCATTTACGACTGAATTACACTTTCGGAGAAATAATCAGGTATATAAAGTGCTTTTAATGCGATAATAATTGGATTATGGAGCAATATCTTTGATTTGAATATCCTTATCCTTATTACCTATTATAAATGTGAATGTAAGTTTGTTTGTTACACTTTCGCGCCAAAACTATTCAACCCATTACCATATAACTTTATACACATATTCTTAGAGGTATTAATTAGGACATAGGACCGAAACTGAAGGAAAATCTAGTATAATATAAATAATGTTTTCGCCCCTTCACTTTTCCTATAGCTACTTGTATACTTACCACTATTTGAAACACTACCACTACGTTTCCTAATACCTAAAGTTATTGCTGATATATTGTTAATTTTTTATGTTCATATTTGTGTACCCCAATCCTTTTCTTTTACTTTTATGTTTTTTAAATATTTACAGAGGTTTTAGAAGTTCGCTAATTAGTGATAAAACCGTCTATTGTACGATAAACACATAATAATAATGAAATGAAATTTAATGCTAAATTGGTTTTCAAAAACTTTGATTCAAACGAAAATATTTCTGTATACCTTATGGGAAGGAAATAAAGAGTACCTACTTTTATAATGACTCATTCTATTTGGAACTTATATTCCAGTATAAAAAAAATAACAATTTACTTGTTTTGTATAAATAAATGATTTTTAAAAAAAGGAGGTAACTTAGATATGTGAATCTGATGAGAGATAGACGGCTCCAATTGTAAATTTACAACGTAAATCACTTACTTCCCTTAAAAACCTACTACCTACTACCTACCTATAAAGATAAAAAAAAATTAAATAAAATTTTATTTATTGTTAAGAAGGAGATCGCCAAGTGGGATCGGGAGAGGGCTGATCCCGCTCGGAGACGAACACGGCGCGGCTTCGCAAGGAGTCGTCCGCACTCATCCTAAGGAATGTGGATTGGGTCTTTTGGGTATTACGCAGGGGAGGCAATGGTGTGTTTTTGGAGATCCCAGAGCCTCCCCTTACGCGTTAGTCCCTTTTTGAGTGGAAGGGGGTTTAGTGGGGATAAATCCCATATCAACCATCGGGTATCTTTATGAACAATTCTCCCTCTAAAAAAAAAGTCATTCAGGAACTAAAGACGCCTAAGCCAGCAATACGTACAAAATTACAATAATCTGATATCCGATATCTTTTCAGATACTAAACAATAAAAAAATGTATATAAAGACGCCATTAAAACAATGTTCTGTAAGCCTCCCACCTGGCATTATCCAAGCAACTGTAAAATGGGAGATCCAAATTGCATTTTGTACCTTATACACATTAAAACATGGCTCAAACTGGATAATAGATCGAGTAAAGATCGCAACGATATGCAATTACTAAGCCTTTATTACACATATTTTAATCATGTTAGTAATCTACTATCATCAGTATTGCTACCATACTGATATATCAGCGCACCTGCTTCGACAAAAGGGCCGATATATTTACTTAGCGCTAAAGAAGCGTAATTAATATTAAAGGCTTATCTCGAGGCAATTTCGTTAAAGGTCAAATGAGATATCGAAGTGAGGGGTAACACCTGCGAATGCTTTGTGCAAAATGTTGAAAGAATCACTTTAGGGCAGTCAATACTGAGAATCTATATCTATACTTCTATACAAATACAAATATATAAAGCTGAAGAGTTTGTTTGTTTGTTTGATTGTTTGAACGGGCTAATCTCAGGAACTACTGGGTCGATTTGAAAAATTCTTTTAGTGTAAGATAGTTCATTTATGGAGGAAGGCTATAGGCTATATGACATCGCGTTAAGAGAAATAGAAGAGGAGCAGCAATGAAGAATATTGCGAAATCGGCAAAATTTTCAGCTTTCCTTGAGTGCGCTGAGTAAACGGTGAAAGTTACTCAAAAATTATGTATCATAATATTGTTCCCCTCTAAAAGTCCTAAATAAAAGTCCGCGACAGCATATGCCTAACTTTTAAGGTTAACCCACTATAACCATTTTTATGGTTATCATAAAATTGTTTAAAAATAATAATTTATATAGCAAAACAAAGTTTGCTGGAGTCATCCAGTATAATAATAAATGTAAGGTCAAATTATAACTTCACTAATAATAAAGCTACGCGTCAGTGACCTATATAGTTTTAAAAACAAACAACAAAATTCAACGTTATCATTAACGATATCTTTATAAATAAAAAAGAAGTTATGGTTAACTCAAAGCATAGCCTAAGCCTAGAAATCTGAAAGATTTGCACACAGATTTCCTTTATAATGTGGACAAGTGCTTAATCCGAAGTTTATGAAATTTCCAGTTGTGAAAAAGTACGAAACTTTGATGATTTATACTTTCGCTGTTAACTTAGCTAATCCATATCTATAAATTATTTGAGCCTTCCAATTCGGTGTAGGATATCGGGACCACAAAGTGTTTTAAGAAAATCTTTGTTCCCCGGGAATTTTTATTGTATCTAAATTGACTTTCCAAATCTATCCTAGTTAATAATAAATACCAATCTACAAGTATCTTTCTAAAAACGAACATTAAAACCAATAATCTTTATTTTGAAACCACTAAGGTTTAAAATAGTATTATGTCATATAAATTGATTTATATATAATATCTAAACATGTATATATCACATATATTAAACATCTCCGATGTATTTCGGTGTCTGTACGTCTAGTATATCAGTAATCCTACATCCTCCGGGTCTGAGCCTACACTCTTCAGATTGTAATCTAGAAACAAATTGTCGAATCAGGAGTCTGCGCGTCATTACACTTAAGAAATTCCCCCTTAATCCCGGATCAAGGTTCCCACAGTCGTATTCCTCGGAAACAGAGGAATTGTGATTAAAAAAGTTGCTATTTCGGAATTTCTCCGCACAATGCGTTGATACACAATGCAAGTCACAATGGGCAAGATTACAATCAGTTCAGAAAAAGCTAGAACGCCAATTGTATGGCGGGTGGAGCCATCTGCCGGGACGCGTTATGCCGTTTCAAAGAGCAATGAAATCTCAATTCTAAATTCAAAACACACACCGTAAAACTTCGCCGACATAAATATTTCTATAACACAAAACTATTTGAAACCGATTCACAATAACACGTATTAAAAATAATTAAAAAATAATATGGTTATCTAAAGTTACGCAATTATTATATAACGATTTCCGTTTTGTATTTCCCAATAAAACAAAAAAACATTTACAGGATAAAAGATATTTGTAAATAATTTATCCTGCATTTTTTCCCTAAAAGTATTAACGTATTCATATATGCATACAAGCAGATTACCATTCCTGGCGACGAGCTTAAATTACAATTTACCTTATACCTATAGGTATGTTTATATTATAGGTATATAGTTATAATTCTTCTGTAGGTGTTTATGTCACTAGATATTAGATTATTAATTAGCTATTATATAAAGTGGTTTTTTTTCGGTAATTTAAATATTTTCAATAAGTTTATGCCGTTATGCTGAAATGAAATGCGTTTTTCTAAAATGTTTAATTATAACACATTCTTAACTTCAGAACATTTATACACACTAAAACATAGAAGTTCGTGCTTTAATACGCCTAAAAATAACATAAATCGAAAAACAGAAGTTAAAAGGCAAAAAATCTTCCGACTACCTTCAATAATAATTAAAACGACCTTTAAACTACCTTACCGCTCATAGATTTTACGCAAAACATATAACTTGCTAATTTTATATCGAATACAAATATTGACATCGAACAATACAATAGACGGTTTAAACCGTTTATGTGCGGTTTAAAAGAATATCAATTAGAGGGGTAGTTGCAAAAATGCGATACAAAGAAGCCATCTGCCGCAGCCGGCAAACTACCCGCGCTTGCACTCAGTGCGACCAAACAACGTCGTTTCGTGGTACAATCACTACAATTCAAAATTAAACCGACATTTTGTTTCAGCTCATTACTATATCGATTGCTTTTATACTAGAAACCTTATAAGAGATTAAGGCTTTAGGATCTTGTTAAATACTTAAGCTAGACGTACCTACATGTATTTACCGCTTAAATAACTTGTGCTATCATACTGATTTTTGATACAAATTGTTATTGTAACCGTTATATGCAAAAATATGTGTTGCAAAAATATTGATTCAATGTATATATTACAAAATATTAAATGTACTATTTATTAAATATTATTAGAGGCTCGATGTGCGGACGAAATGCGTCCGTAATACAGTTGTCCAAGCGTTACTTCACGTTGACAATATTAAGTTCACACTTGCAATGCATACAATCATATTTAAACATTGAATATGCATTTTTTTAATAATATTTATAATACTTTGTATTTGTAATACATAATTATTAGATATTAAATAAATTAGCACATATTATCCGTGTAAACATTAAACTGTGCCAAAAGAGATGTTTCAATCTTGGCTAGGTAATTTGTACAATATCTCAAAAATTCAAGAAAAATCTCAAGAATTTACTTAAAATACTCAAAATTCATCTTCCGTCAGTCGTTCGATCGTCGATGATCATAGTCAACTAATTGACATACATAGTTCATAATTTGAATTGTCAAAATGACATATCATCACCGCCATTTTTAATTTTCTAGCGCATTGTGTTGCAATTCAAACTTAAAATTCTTGTTTTGTACCAATAATCCTAGTCGATTATAATAAAATGCTTAGTACAAAACAGTTCTATACTATAGCTGCATTTTCTTTATGTGGTGTACAAATACCTGGCATAAGGTCCATACATTTTGAAACATTTCCTTTCGTACTCCTCCATACGCATATTTGTCCTCCAAAAGGGGTACGAACTTCAAGTATTATACAGATGGGTAATAAAATATAGATATATATATATACGTATCCTTACCCGATCGTTACTCAGGGCCACCATGCAAAACCCATACGCGACCGTGCGTCCTCTCGTATCAAAACTATATTGAACGCATGGGATCACATAATTTCTTCAAGGCAGCACGTGTGCCTCCTCTATGGCAGAATCTAAGACGAAAAAAACAACAAAGCCACGATAGAAAGGGAACATTACAATATACGACTGGATCGTCCAGCTGTGACATAACAGACATAAAAACATCCATTTCAAGTATTTCAATTCAGATTATTGGATTTAAATTAAACTTAGCGCGCATTTCGGCACAATTTGTTCATGTTGCGAAGTATTGGAAAATGGACAATATTTTGAATATTGTCCGACCAAAATAGAGGAATACCAAAACATAATAATTGTTACAAATAGATATCGGATATATACCCGACTATGTTTTTAGTATAATTGATTTCATATTTGATTATATATTAAAACAATACAATATAATTAATAAACCTGCATGAATGTAATATATTTATTAATATTAATTATTTTGATTGTTACGACTAATTTTGATGAAACATTGTATTGACTCTGATTTTTCTATAAAAGCAATTGTCACATTTAAGAAATATTCATTCTGTGACATTAATAGGTGTAAGGTACTACAATTCACAATTAAACCGACATTTTGTTTCAGCCGAATAAAGTTCTGTCGTAATAATTATATAGTCATTTTATTCCGACCATCCGACTCATCTTATAATACATGTTTGTGGCTGTTAAGTTAGTAATTTTGATAAGCTTATTATTAATTTGAATATCCCCTACACACTATAATTACTTTTTAACATACGAAAGTCACTATTGTAGCGTAAATCCTTTTTGTTTTCCGGGATAATATCCTGTATCACTCCAAAAATTGTATTCTACACATTGGCGAAAGACTTTTCAATACAAACAAACAATCAAATCTTTCTCCTTAATAATATTAATGTAGTCGCACAGACTAGTATATGTTTACTTTTTTTTGAATATAAGTTAATGTTTGACGTCATCCCCACGTGATGGTAAGTGGTGAAGAAGACAGTGGACACATTATATAGACTTATATTCTTTATAATGAGTTCAAACACTTTTCTTACAGATTATTTCGTTCTGTCTACTCGCCGCACCTTTACAACTGCGATTCGGGGATAATAACTTGGTCGTATATGTACTCGCTGGAATGTGTTTCGCCTTTTTTGTGTGTACTTTAATGACCTATACCAAAGTAAGAAACTTTTAACATAAACACAAATTACAATAACAATAATACTTTGTGATGTGGGGCCTTCGGCAGGTCACCGCGTCATGTGGTGACAGGGCCCGCAGCTAACCATGTGATGTGGTATTATGGCATGATAGCCATGTGGTGCAGAGCTATAGCGGAGTCGCCGAAGCGAAGAGATACACAAGTGTTGCTTAGGAGTAACTCTCTTCGTCTTTATTTATATATTTGGGTTTTATATACTATAATCTAAATGCTAGCCTAATCGTTATAAGCACGTGATCATAACAATGATTATACGTGATCCTTAAAGGTAGGTGATTTACGCTACACACTACAACTTTATTATATTTATTTAATGTCAAGTTACATAACGTAAAAGATTTTATTTTATTTATCACACATCACTGAACTTTTTATATTTATATACTAAGCATTAGATTTCATGTTTACGCTAATTTTAAACTACTCTCTATGTGTTTTCATATATTGTTTTCAGAATACTTCATTAAGGTTTATAGTTTTTTTGTGTCACTTTAATTTTACCCGAACACCCCCGTGGCCTAACGGTTACTACACCGGACCGCCGC
>DWJN01003922.1:0-12996 GCA_018248895.1 Carystus phorcus
TGGGTTCGTGTTTTTATACCCACTTGGCAGGTAGTTGGCAGGTAGCTCACGCCACCCTTTGGGTAAAACGTCTAACACGGCTTCTCCTGACACTCTGACGTCTCCGTCAGATTCTTTTACTCTGGATCCAGCATAGGAGGAGGCGGGGAAGCACTGTTGCGACAATTTGTTTCGAGTGTTGATTCCTCCAACGCGTTGCCCTCGGCCCTTGGGTCGGGTTGATATGCTGTCTCTGTCGTTGGATCAACGTTATCTGGTCTGGAGGATGGTCCTGGTCTCTCATCATAATGGCAATCATCATCGCCATTATTTTCATCGTTATGGTGTGAAGCTGAAAGGAGAATATAATTAAGAACTGAATAACAGATTAAATCTCAACACTTAGAGTTTGTTAATTATGTTAGTCAAACATTAGTATTGTTAAACCAATATTGTTGATTTGAAGTAAAAATAAATAAAAATAGAATTCATACATGCGTGTAAAAACGGAACTCTGAGTTTTATTACATATCTTAGAGACTTGTCAACAAGCTTTTAATTGTTTCTCACTACAGGAATTCACTCGCAGTGGAAACTAAAAATGCACTGTAGGATATAACGCTCACAGTGACTAACCATCATTGCAGGGTAACACGCTCGCAATGAAATGCACCGTAGGATAAAACGCTCACAGTGACTAACGATCATACATACCCTCAAAGAAGGCAGCACACGTTTCAGGGGTCCATTCACCTTTCCAAAGCACCATGTACTGGGAGGCGGCGTATGTCGTTTTACCATAAGCTCCAGCAAGTAGCTTCAATTCATAACGTCCATTTGGTAATGCTTGGACAATCTTGTAAGGACCCCTCATACCAGGATCCAGCTTGCCTTGGGACTGAGCATACTTCGTTACAAACACCATATCGTCCTTATGAAATTCACGAGGCGGTCCCCTATCTTTATTAACAACGTTATCTTGTTGTTGTTGGTTACTTTTCAACCGTTCGGCCGTCCTTTGTCTTAAGATCTCCCGACGACCCTCTCGATTGCATACTGCAGGACTGATAGCGACATCCCTCACTAGTGCCCGGATAGCTGGTGTGGCGCTCTCACAACCAACAAGTAGATTCAAAGCGGAAGCTTGAGTTGTTTTCTGCTTGGTTAGGTTCAAAATAAGTTGCAGCTGCCACAGATCCTCTGACCATTCACATTTCTTATGGTTAACTGTAATTCTCAGCATATTGAGGACAGTGCGGATGTAGCGCTCCACTTGCCCATTGGCGTGGTGCATCTCTGGTGTTATGTGGTGGAGTTGCACACCCAAAACCTGCATCCATGATACAAAACTTGCTGATTCGAACATTCGTCCTCTATCCGATACAATTAATTTAGGGGTACCAAATAATGAAATAACAAATTTAAATACTTTTTTGAGCTCATTACAATCTTGTCGGCATATAGGCGTTAACAAACAGTACTTAGTAAATGAATCAACCACAAGCATAACGTATTTGTACTCTTTAGATTGAGGAAGAGGCCCGAGCACATCTACATGTAGAGTCTCGAACGGGACGTCTGGTTTATCCCAAGAACTTATAGGTTGCAGAGGTGCACGTGGTACTCGCTTGTGGGCGATGCACGTTATGCAATGAGCTATATATTTAATAACAAAAGGCCTTAAGCCAGGGAACCAAAAGTGTCTTAGTATTAGGTCAATAACTTTGTCGGCGTTTATATGACTATGTTCATCGTGGAAGATACGGAGGAGGCTCAAACGATGACCTTTTGGTATATAACATAAAAGCCTTGGCTGTTCACCAACAGGCATATATCGATAGTACAAAATATCATTTTGTTTTACATAACGTCTAGGGTCTAGTTGACCTTGTTCTAATGACTTGATCAAAGTTTGAGTCTCCTCATCACCTGCTTGAGCGATTTGAGCCCAATTTTTTGGTCGCTGAATATTGTTAACATAATGACATGGGTTACGACTCAAATAATCTGCGTGCGGCATCATGGTTCCCTTGCGATACAAAATATTGAAATTATAATCCTGTAAAAATATCCACCATCTTGCCACACGCGGTAACAAATCCCTTTTATTCTGAGTCGCTTTTAATGCATTACAATCAGTGACAACAGTAAAATGCACACCAATTAAATAATGTCTAAAATGTTTAAGAGCTTTAACTACAGCTAATGTCTCGAGTTCATAGGAATGATACTTCTGTTCAGCACCTTTGGTAACCTGACTGTAATAAGCAACTACGTGGCGATTACCATCCTTATGAACCTGTTGCAAGACTGCACCGTAGCCCAAACTACTAGCGTCAGTGTGGACTTCGGTCGCAAGAGCCGGGTCGAATATTAAAAGAACGGGTTCGCTAGTTAAGATCTTAATTATTTCTTGACGAACGCGCTCCTGTTTGTCGCCCCAATAAAATTCAGCATTCTTACGCGTTAAATTCGCTATGCAGGCGGTTCTCGTTGAATAATTCGCGATGTATTTACGAAAGTACCCAGCTAGCCCCAAAAATTGTCTAACCTGTTTAGGGTTCTGTGGTGTGGGAGAATTGAAAAGAGCTTGGACTTTACTCATAGCAGGTTTGACTTTCCCGTTCGATATTACACGGCCTAAGTACTCGATCTCAGTGCATAAAAATGAACATTTTTTTAGATTAATCGAGAAGCCAGCCCTTGTAAGTGTTGATAGTACTTCTTCCAACACCTGCAAGCCTCCTTTAATAGATGAACTAAGAATTAGACAATCATCTATATACACCAAGACCTTTCCTTCCTCAATGAATTCGCGTAAAGTTTTACTTATAATTCTTTGGTATACTACTGGTGCATTAACCAAACCATAAGGCATTTTAACGTACTCGTAGTGAGACTCGGATGTTACAAATCCAGTATATGGAATAGACGCTTCATCTAACTGAATCTGATGGAAACCAGAAGCCATGTCCAAGGTGGTGAAATATTTTACTTTGCCTAGTCGATCAATATGGTCGTCTATGAGAGGTAATGGGAATCTGTCTTTCACTGTGATACGGTTCAATGCCCGGTAGTCAACACACATGCGGTCGGAGCCATCCTTTTTTTTAACTAACAAGACTGGGCTTGAATAAGGTGACTCCGAATCGCGTATGATGCCTTTGGACAGAAGGTCCTTAATAATGGTACGTACCTTAAACTTTTCGTCATAAGACATCTTGTAAGGTCTATAATACACCGGGATGTCACTGGTGAGGCGTATGCGCATGACATCTGTGGTGACTGTAGAGGTGGCAGTGCCGGTAATCATGAAATCAGAATATTTGTTAAGAGTACCTTTTAATAGTTGGTAGTCGTCTCCAGTCACACAGGTCTTCAGAGGAAATTGTTCATCTGATTGTACAGCCGAAATGGACGATGATCTAGAGTTATGAATGATTCGCTGTGAATTATTAGTCCTAACGTAAGTCACCCCCTCGCGGTTGAGTACGTCTGTCCCTATTATTACAGGCGCATTCATACATTCACTCGGTACCACTAACATATCTACTTCTAAAGAGATATCTTCTAACTCGACTACCAGAGTGACATAGGAGCTAACATGCGTGACAGAATCGCCCACTCCTTTAAGCTGTCGATGGGTAGGTTTTTCCTGACATGCGAGATGTTTCACAATGCTGGATGAAATGAGAGACACACCTATAGCACCAGTATCTATTAGAACATCCACAGGTATACCTTGAATAACGCCAATAACTGCATCCTGTTGTTTGTTTGTAGGGTTTGTACAAAAGTTTACATTATTTTTATTGCGCTCCTGTGAACGTTGCTTAGCAAAACACCTGCTGACCTCATGACCGGTCCTTTTACAATAGGTGCATGAAAGAATCGAATTTTGACAGTCACGCCTTTTAGTTTGGTCAGAGGTACTGGTCGGAGTGTCAGGTTTAGACCTTTTTGGACAAGTAGCCAGTCTATGTCCTTCCTGACCACACAAATAACACTTACGCTGGTGCGTTTTGAATGATTTTTTTGTGTTTGACGGATGGGTTGTGTGACGATTCATATGACTACTAGAAGCCGCAAGTTTAGCGGGTTTAATAAAGGTCGAAAGATAGTTAACTAGATCATTAGGACTAAGGTTAGCGTTGATTGCAGTTGCCTTAACATGCGGATCCTTAATGCCACGGAGAACGATGGCCGTAATTAAATCATCACTAAGGCCTTTAACGATTCGTAAACGCAATAAGGATCTGCGCGCGTAATCGGCGTAGGTAGTGAATTTATCTGAATCCGTACACATAACCTCGAATAGTATACCGGCGACATCAATTCTGTTGACACACAGAGGCTTGAAGTCGTTTTTGAAGTTACTCCATGAACGATCGTTGGTTACCCATTCATCAAGCCACAACCTGGCCTCGCCTTTCAAACAGTTCCCAATACGAGAAAGACATTCACGATCATCCCATCTGTTAAGCAGTTTGGCCCTTTCTACCTCATTAAACCATGAATCTACGTCATGAATCTTGGGGTCAAAGTTGGAGACATAATATTTATGTGTACTTACTTGTTTCAACGACTCAATGGCCTGTACTATCTGCTCCGTGCCCTGATGTTCTGCGGAACCTACCGTTGGCGTACGTGACTCCAAGGCATGAAGTCGAGACATGACATTGTCCCATGACTCACGACCACGGCGATCACGGGACCGACTACGACTTCTCATACGACGATAGCGTTCACGCTCCCGAATTGGGCTCTCCTCGTCGTGGCGAGAATGACGGTCATGACCGCGACTGCGGCTGCGGTCCCTGCTGCGATCATGGCGGGCTTGACGGCTGCAACGTTGCGATTGACGCGGCGGAGTATGTCGCAATACACTTGGTGAACGCCGCGTATGTCTTTCTTGCGAACGTGAGTTTCTATGGTAGCGCGTGGGCGATCGTGAGCAACGAGGTGGAGTGTGTCGCGATTGACTGCGCGAATGTCGCGAGCGACTCTCACGAGATCTAATGTCACGTATACGAGATCGCGAGCGAGATTGCGAATTCATCATAACGCAGTGATTTTTTGTTTTCAATAAAAATAAATAAATTAATAAAAAAAAGAAATCTATGTATTTAAGCGTGGAAACATGGGAGCAATCCCACTTCTGATTTTAGGAATCAGAAGTTTAATAGATTAAAAAAATAACATTTATTTGTTTATCAACAAAATTACTTATTGATCTAATTATTTAATAACACTAATTCAGTAAGACAACAATAATACTTAGTAATTTAATTATTTAAAGTTAAGTTCTACTACAAAAATCAATACGAAATGTTTAAATAAGCAATCTAGCATAGTGACGCCTTAGGAAGCCGAACGCAGAATGGCTCTCTTCGCTTTGGGTTCGTGTTTTTATACCCACTTGGCAGGTAGTTGGCAGGTAGCTCACGCCACCCTTTGGGTAAAACGTCTAACAATACAATATTAAAATAGGTTTAAAAAAACAAATACAATCATACATTTGCGGATATAATTCAAAAAGATAAAATAACTATTTGCTATATTGTTATTTAAGCTTTTCTCGTTGAGCAAAACTAATGTTTATTTGAATTCTGAAACCGTTTGCTACTTTAAAGAAAATATACAGGAGGTAATACTATTACAATATCCAGTTAACCAAAAACATATGGCCCCCGATACGTCTTCTATAATGTCCGAATGGAAAAATAAACAACAACCCGCCTATACACATCTGGATTAACACTTTAAAGAGGAATGCATCGGGCATTCAAATAAAATGACCTTCATTCCCGTAAGGTAACAAGTAGAAATCTCGAAACGACAATGAGATTTAACAAGCACGAATAAAATATCGACTTTGAGGCGACATTATACTCGTCCAGATCAACTTGATCCGTTTCCACTATTCACAAGGACCTAAATGCGATAAGGATAAGAAACACGATCGAGGTACATAGTGAAGTAGAGGGTTTAGATAAAAATGGTGTTGTGCCTCGTGCTATTTACATCTTTCCAAAGCGAGGTTTTTCGTATAATCGAGAAAGACCTTTTTGAATTGAAAATATGGGATGCCTCTTGGGAAAAACTGTTGTGAGAACAGGTGACAGAGATGTAGTTCTGTGGGCGCCTTCATTTTTTTGTTTTGTGTAAGTATTAAGTTAAATAGAGAAATTGGTATTACTATATTTATTAAATCCTATTTTCACATCGAAGCGCTCGTAGCCCGGCGGCTCGCGTCAATCCTATCGACGGAATTAACTAACTACAGCGGACCGTGTACTTCAATATTTAAGACAAGCAAATGAAGTTAAATTCTTTGAAGATTATATGGTTAGTTTTTCACAATAAGATTATTCATATGTTAACAATTTACTTTTCCATTTGGAGTGTAGTCTAGTACGTGCTTAGTAGCACTAGACTAGTGTCTTGACTAGTGTCAAGCATGAGCATTGTTAGTAACTACTTACCATTACATGACGCAACTACTCTTTTTAGACGAAGTTTAAATATATTCAATAATTACTCAAATTTATCAAATATATGGTTAAACGTAAAAGTAAACATTTTTAACACACCGTTAAGGAATTTTCTCAAATCTTTTGTTAGACTTTTAAATTTATAATGTATTTAAGTTGGGTAGATATTAATTTTGTTAGTTTTCATTTTTATCATCTTGTAGTGCGTCTTAGCTTTGGCTGTTAGTATCTTTAAAAATACATAAGTAATACAATAATATAACGTAGGCAACAAGTGTCAATACTAAACTCCCTTCTTTCTTTATTTAGAGTTACATGCTTATGTCACTGGACGCTCACACACTTGATCTCGAAGAATTACGTGGCGATCTGTCGAATGTAACATGTCTGAGAATATTCGATCATTCCGATTCAAGAACAAGATCGTACTTAGCGGACTGGAAAGCCAGAGGGTCTTCTGATGTGAAAATTCCACAAGACTCGCGCGAAATTACTGTAAGAATAGTCTTTAAGGCCGAACATTTTGTTGAAAATATTAGAAGGATTGTGTGATACAAGTAAACAAGTTTTTGAAAGTAGTAGTTTTGAAATGTTTGAAAGTATACATTTAATTCATTTACAACCAGTTTTACATAGAAAACGATATAATAATAAAGTATCTCTTTGCATATTATATTTATTGTAAAAACATAATAAGAAAATGTTATGATTAACCGGTATTTCTGATATTCTTTGATTTTTGGTGTACAATAAAGAGTTTTTGTATTGTATTTGGATATGTAGCATGTAACCTAAGTTTATAATTTTCTATACTGCTTGCAATGTCATTCTCCCAAATCTCTAACAGCATTATAGATATCATCAATCACTTTTAAATTGAATTTTGTATTGTACGTTAGGTAGAAGCAGCGCTAGCTAGTGACGCAGCAAGACTTATAACTGATGCAGTAGAAAGCATCCCAGATGAATTCAAAGAGAAAATTCTAGCTTTTGAATCAGAGCCAGATGGGGAATGGGAAATCCAAGAGGAGTTTGTAAACCATTTGCTGACGGTAAGTCTTGGGAATCTACATATGTACCTGATCAGTGTTGCAAAAAAACAATAATTAAAATTATTACAATTTAACCAATTTTTCATCTTGATTGATATATTTTCGTTGATATTCTTCAGTCTAATTACGTAAAAGTCAAAGTCAAAGTCAAAGTCTAGACAAAACATTAATTCAAACAAGAAACTAACATAAAAACAAATTGCTCTTTACATCGTACTTTCAGAATCCAATAACAGGAATAACGAACCAAATTACAGTAGACAACGCAACGGGGGAGCGCACAAAGTTTAATGTAGAAATAATGGAGTTATCTAACAGCGGGTTTAATAGTATAGCGAAGTGGGACCCCAAAACAGGCTTCGACTACGCACGATCACAAAATCAAGTTTCTGATCTTTTGGCAGAAAAATGGCAAAACAAAACTTTTAAAGTCGTATCACGCATCGGAGCCCCGTATCTGATAGAGAAAACTCCCAAAGAAGGCGAAGTATTGACTGGCAATGATCGTTTCGAAGGATACTCAAAGGATTTGATACATGAAATATTGAAAGAAACATTGCACGTAAATTACGAGTTTGAAATAGTCCCCGGGAACTTATACGGCTCATACAATAAGGACACTAAGAAATGGGACGGTCTTATCGGACATCTTTTAGAAAGGGTTTGTTTGGCAATTTAGCTTGTCACACATAATAATAATACAAATACAATACATATTTCAATATTTGTGTTTGCAGAAGGCACATTTGGCTATTTGCGACTTAACTATAACGTATGAACGGAGATCAACGGTGGATTTCACAACACCATTTATGACTTTGGGCATCAGTATTCTGTATTCAAAGCCGACACCCCCGCCACCTGAGCTATTCTCATTTCTAAAACCCTTCTCCGTCGACGTATGGATTTACATGGCAGCTGCCTACTTAATGGTATCTTTATTACTTCACATTTTAGCTCGGTGAGTAATTACTATACATAAGATGAACATAATAAATAAGTTTATAATATATAATAACACGCAAAACACTCCGAACAGTTGCGAGTATACTTTGAGAGTCCCGGATTTGAATAAAGATATTTAAGGTAGAAATACTCAACTTTACTACTGCTATGTGACGACCCATGTGGCGTAATGGTCACCACGCCGGACCGCCGTTCGAAGGGTCCTAGGTTCGATTCCCCGCGAGGCTGAAATTTAAATGATGAATTTAAATTTCTGTTCTCGGTCTGGGTGTGTTTATGTCTTTCCGTGTTGTCCATGGCACCCACGACACAGGGTATCCTAGTGTGGGGCGTTATTTATTATATATTTATTTATGTATTATTTTATACATTACGAGCTTGTACAGTAGACAATCTCCTCTAAATCGGTTTACAAAAATATATAGAATTTGATGATATTGCGGTGTTCGTCGCTTTTCATTGGCCAACAAGTAATAGTTAATGCCATTTGTGTTAATGATTTCATTGGACATGGATGACCAGTAACGTTGATTCGTTTTGTTAGCTTATCTATAAACAATATACAGTACAAAAATACATAATATAAACACTTTTTTAAATTATATACTTAGTAATTGATAACAAAATAAAAACATTACTGATTTTGAATCCTTGATCCATGTCCGTCCATTTACATATTTGCTTAAACATGAAAGTATGGAATCCTGGTTCTAGTCTTCTGGGTTGTGAACATGGGTGCTGAGAATGCAATACTAAAAAAGTACGTAAGCCATGTTGATATTTCAGTTTGTAATAACTCTGTCAAATAATTACGGAACCGTTTATATAATTAAATAAAAAATCTTGTCAAATATATAATTAATTTTTCAGCTTGGCTCCAAACGATTGGGAAAACCCTCACCCATGCGACAAGTCCCCCGAGGAGCTGGAAAATATTTGGCACATCAAAAACTCCTGTTGGCTTACTGTTGGCTCCATTATGACACAAGGTTCCGATATCTTACCAAAGTAAGGATTGTTTGATATATTTGCTATGTCCATAGCTACTGTACATTCGTACTTAATTTTTGTGTTTTTTCAGTTTACTTTTTTTATTTATTATAAGTTCAACTCCACGTGATAGTAAGTTGTGAGGACATCTTCTTAGATGTAGACGATGTATGACGTAGAGATAGATTGTGGACGCATAAACTTAGCAAAAGCCTATTCACTCTCCTGTTACTTGCTATATTTGACTTGTGGTTCGTTCATTATTAGATGGCAATAGACAGTAGTAATACGTTAATTGTGAACTGTCACACATGATGGAAAGAAACTTGCAAGAGTGTAAGTGTAGTGTTTTAAAATTCCTTTTTAATATTAATTAACTAATATTATTATTCAGAGGTTATTCAACAAGGTGGGTTTGCGGGATGTGGTGGTTCTTCGCCCTAATCATGTGCTCGTCTTATACAGCTAACTTAGCTGCTTTTTTAACAAACGCAGCGATGGATGATTCAATAAAAAGCGCAGAGGACTTGGCACTACAAACTAAAATTAAATATGGCACGGTAAAGGGCGGCTCGACTTCCTCCTTTTTCAGGGTACGTATTCAATGCTTCTTGAATTTTCTATTGAAAATATAAGTAACGTTTGAAATTTTCGCAGGTGATATGTAATTTATAACCTGTTTATCTTATTCTAAAACTAGTTTATACATTTTGTAATACCTACGAGTATAGTAATAAATAAACATTTCTTATTCCATATAGGACGTAATGTAAACGCAATAGACAATGTAACCTACCTAGCTAGAAACACTTAAAGAGTTGTACTAATTTCATCTGTATTAAACAGGCTAAAAGGACTAGACATTTCAGTTTTTTTCCTTCAGAATATACCTACATTGTTTTAAGAAGCTAATACAGGCCCCATGCGTCCCCATGAAATATTCTACCAAATCAATTAATATGTTATTTTGTATGTTGTGGCTCCATTACGATTATCATAATGACGGTCTTTGTTTAATAAAAAACAAATCTTTTATTTCACTATGTTTTATAATGTAAGTACATAGAAAAGTATATGATTTACGATATATAATTAACTAATGCTTAAGAATACAAGAAAAGTATATAAAGTTACAAATTCATGTTTTCCTAAAAGTTTATTTCATGTGATCGAATTTCAACCGCTATAAAAATACTTATACAAAAACATTTTTAATAATACAATTTTGTAAGAATTAAAGCCTTTTATATTTGTACAACATATCAAGAAATTTTGACCACAAAGATATAACAATTTCATTCGTAATAAGAAAAAACTTTTATACATCCGGCACGAAATTTCTCTAAGCTTAGTATTTGACAAAGCAAAGACATCGAATCCTTTAATCTCTTTGTGTCGTAGAGATCAAATTTCACAACGTTTCAAAGAATGTGGACAGCAATGGAATCGGCTCGTCCGTCGGTTTTTGTCAGTAATAACGACGAAGGAGTTGAGAGGGTTCTGAAGAGCAAAAGAGCTTATGCATTCTTAATGGAATCGACGGCTATTGAATACCAGCTCGAGCGGCACTGTGATTTGATGCAAGTAGGCGGATTATTAGACTCTAAAGGATATGGAATTGCGATGCCTTTTGGTAAGCAAAAACACATTATGCGTTTTCAACCTGTATCTCCACTATATTTTTCTTCTATTTGGAACAACTTCACCAAGTATTTCTATGTAGGTATACTATTAAGTAATGGCGCATGTTTAAGATAAAAATTAATGTTTCTTCTTATTTCAAATTTGCCACTTAATTTTATACTAAAACTATCGGCACATAAAATAAATATTGGTGCACGCACTTATGGAAAATCAATCTTTAAAATAAGTCATAAGTCTTTCGAAATGATCTCCACACAATTGGTAGGAGCATTTAATTGTGTCCTCATGATATAACCATTATGCAGTCATTATAGTTTTATAAACCGTGCATAAAATTAAAACGGTAGTTAAGTCATTTTATAACGACGCTAAACAATTATTATTTAAGTACAAATTCATGAAAAGACATCTAGGTCATAGTTTTTTTTATCTATTCAGCAATGGAACTTTTATAAATAAAATGAATGGCTGCAGTTCTTGCATCTTCCGGGGCCTTGTTGCAAAGTGAACTTTGTAAGAAAAGTTGTTTTTAATTTTCAGATTCGTCTTACCGCACCGCAGTCGACAACGCAGTTTTGAAACTTGCTGAAAGTGGAAAATTAGTAGAACTGAAAAATCGATGGTGGCAGGCGCCAGAGGACTCTGCTTGTGTTGTAGGTTTAATTTTATATAATTACCTAATAATATTACTTTAGAAATTGAAATATACATGCGTGAAAATTAAATAGGTATAACATGAAAGGAATTCAATTACTTATATGAAAAGAAATTAACTTAGGTAACATTGTCAGTGTACACATTCTACATAAATAATATTAATTTCAGTATATAATATTCAACACAGAACTTTGTATCTCCATCTAAAAAGAAATAAATCACTTAAACCCAGCAACAGTTCAGTATAATATTCAAATACTTGTGGATAATGTTATTTGTATTAGAATTGTGTTAACAATATTAGTGCAAGTCACTAATATTACTCATGTATTATTATTTTCTGTGAAGCCCGTCTGGTTAATTACTATTCTCTTGTTTGGGTTAGCCGTTCTGCCTTATTTCCTTTATCAGCAGGGTCACTATCGAGATACCTTTGGTGTTCATAATGTCCATGGGTTGCTTGATAAAACCTTAGTAACCAATTACCTTCATACGTCTCGTATCCTCGTTTGTTACAGAAAAACATGATCCGCAAAGTAAATTTACTTTAAAAAAACAACACATGATTAATCGCCGGCTTAGATACAATTAAAAATCAAAAAACGAGTAGTTTTATTCGAATAAAAACACATATGTAACGTTATTATTATATTCATTCTATGTAATTAAATTATAAAATAATAGACTAGAAACGTAGGTACAACAAGTAACTTAAAGCCATGACTGTAAATATTATTTTCATCGTGAGTAAAAATACCTCATAATTCCGTACTAAATTTAGCCAGGTATACGGTACGAAATGTTAAAATTCTTATGTTTATCTGTATACAGTCGGAGGAAGCAGGCGAAGAGGGTGCGAGTGCCGCAGAGTTGGGTGTGGACAACGTGGGCGGTGTGTTCGTGGTACTGGGCATTGGTTGCGGAATGGCAGCCGGGATGGGAGCCTTCGAATTTCTTTGGCATGTTAGAGATGTCGCTATTGAGCAAAAGGTACATTTGCCATTTCCAATATCAGTTCCTATCTCTAATGCCTTCAACCCATTAATGGCCCACTACTGAGCACGGGTCTCTCCTCAACACTGAGCAGGTCTAGAGAATACTCTACCACGCTGCTCAAATGCGGATTGGTGGAGGAGATAGTGGCCAACCCATGTGTCGGAAGTTTTCAAACCGCCCGAAGGCCTCCGACATGGCTTGACGACTGCTATGTTCAT
>DWJN01003923.1:0-12993 GCA_018248895.1 Carystus phorcus
CATGCCTAGTGGGCGCCACGGTTTCATTGCACACGGGCGCTACACGAGTTAGAGCCTCCCCTGCTGTTCTATGTAAACAGTACTTACAAGTCAGTTACCGGTTAAATCTATGTATGGTACAAATGCCCATATACCTTGTCCTCTCAGCATACAATTTCAGATCCGTATTAGTCGCCATATAGATATGAGCAGAGACGCGTCTTAGGTTTAATACTTCCACTCACATATAAAAGTTCAACTTCCGATAGAACATATCTTGTAGTAACTAGATGAAGGGTAATCTAATCGGGCAGCCAAAAACCTGTCAGAACCAAATTACTTTCAACAGATCTCTGCCGCTTTTTCTCGTTTCTCATATACTTACTACACCATGAGTAACATTTATTTGGAATGATTGGATGACTTATAAAAACCATAGTTTTTTTATTAATAACCAGCAGACTCGGCCACGCGTTGCTGTGAATAAGATTTACATACTCAATTTAGCAGACTAATTACCTTACACCGCCATCTGTTAGAATGTTATGGTACTAATTCTTTGTGACATATTAAACAAATCATTTGCAATAAAATAATATTGCGACTATACATTGAGATGTAAGCTATTCTATCTTTCAAGTTGGATCAAACTGGACACGATGTGCAAAATTTAGTTAAAATCAGTTAAATAGTTTAAGAATCCATCGCAAACACCGTGACACGTATATAATCAAGATTACTCCCACCTGATGATGAGTGATGAAATAGAATGTAAATAGTATTAAATATTACAGTAACGACGTTGTTAGTCTTATCAAAGATATAGTATACTCACAGTAATGATGGTGATGTGCGGGCGCGTCGACAGGCACGGGCGGCGCGGCGGGGGGCGGCGCCAGGCTCTGGGTGTACGTCAGTGTGTTGTTGCCAGTCCACGTTCCTGCCCGCCAAGTACATATTTATGACGATATGTATATACTAGGAACGCCGATAGGACAGTGGCAAGATGAAAAATTTTTTAGGACATAAGTGTACATAAAAAAATACAATTTTTAATTTGGTAAATAACATTAGAAAATGGGTGAAATTCAGTTTGACAATTTGTTTTAAAGGAAGTAGAGCATTTATGTAAAATAAGCTTGATTTTGTCAAAGGCGTGGCTATTAAATTTTTCGAGTTATGGTTAATTGCCTACGAGCCAGAAGAAGATCGATTAAATAAAATCTGATGACTCATACGGCAAAAACAAGTTTTATCACAAAAATTGTATTGCCAAATGGTTTCCATTAAAAAAATTATAAAGTTATGTTGTAAGAGGTATTTTAGATAATCTATTTTAACATATGCGTAAGTTTATAAATAAAAATATAATCGATAAAGACGATAGCATCTATCTATCGCGAAAGATAGGCTAACTGTAAGATAAGATATGCGTCAAATCGAACTTTCAAAATTATTTACTAAAGCGGTCGTCGTTTAGTATTTACCTTGTTGGTGTTGGGTGCGATGCGGTAGGGGGCTCTGCTGAGGGGCGGGGCTGCCGCTCGTGGCGAACCCGTTCTGCTGCACTTCAGCCACGGCAGCCACAGATGTCGCTGTCGGCACTGCAGACACGGCCGACACTGCCGCTGTACCTACTGAATTTAAAATTCATCATCATCATCAAAAAACATTTGACGACTTACTCGACGCAGCGCCCTCTCATGAAAAAATAACGCAACCCGGGCTACGTCGTTTTGTCGTACACATGCTCATTGAATATCTCGTACCTTAATTATACATATTAAGTATCTAAAACTTTTTTTTCTCTATTACAAAGCGAACCAAAATAACGTAATCCAAAAATTTTATCTTTTTTTCAATAGAGCTACGACAAACAAGCTAAATATAAACGCATTTTTCTCAACTTTGCTACGTTTGGGTTGCGTTAGTTTGTCATAAGAGGGCAATGCAATGGTCAGATTGCCAGAACGCCGTTCACAAGATTCTAAGTTCAAAAATCCTAGGATCAAAAAAGAAGGGAAAAGAAAAAACAAGAAAGAGAAGAATAATACGTTGTGTGTCGACTCCCAAGCCCCGAAACTAATGATACATCAGTAAACATAGGATCAAACATCTGTCAAATCTGCTTCGATAGGGAAACCCCACTCTTCCTTTGACAGCTGTCTACAAACAAAACAGTAATTTAAGTCATTTTTGAAAGGGAATTACCTGGCATTGTCTGTGTCAACTGAGTATCGGTAGTTGTCTGCTCTGTGGTAAAGAAACTATTGTTTGTGCCGTCTATCAGGGGTGTGGTCCCTCCCGGAGACATGCTTACTGGCAGGACTGCTGTAAACATATCATTATTAATCAAACAAAATCACTAACCTATTAAGAGCTAAGTCACTCATAACGGCATGAGCATTGAGCGTTGTAATATACTTCAATACACTATACTTCGATTATTTACCAAACATGTGAATAGACTATTTGACAAGTTTTTAAAACTATTGAAAATTATATAATAATAACTAAAAGAGCTACAAAAAGTGTTTTTTTTTTTATTTTGTTTCGTATTTGGCCTATAAAATGGCGTATAAAATGAATTATTTCAACGTTCCGCAAAACATTACTGTGAACAATATGGTGTAGGTGACGTCACGTGCCTGTAAATTAGATAAAAGTAGACGAGCAGATGTTTACAGCCATGTGCCTATAACTAACACTTTATTTTTCATACCATCAAATAGCCTTTTGATAAGTGTTCAAGTTGATTGATGTCTCAACACTTATGACGTCAATTTACGTAAACCGCCCAAAATAAAGCATGCATAAAATAAAGTGACCACATTAAAAATAACTAAAGTGCAAAATAAATATCAAAGCTTACAATGATTCATTCTTTTAGGCAGCCACATAGATCTCGCGTCCATTGTATCGGGCGGTTCCAACTTGGGCGCTATGGCTCGCTGCTGAGCCATCACCATTTGCTGTTGTGGACTCGGAATAGACATTCCCTGACTTATATTTGGCATTTGAGGTGTTCCGGGAGACATCTGCGTAGGTGCTGAAGCCATTCTCGGCGAAGCCATTTGAGGCACGTTCGTTCCCATTTGCGGGGTCCCCTGCCCCATTTGGGGTGTCCCTGGACCCATCTGCGGCGTGCCTGGCCCCATCTGAGGCGTCCCTGGGCCCATCTGAGGAGTACCCGGACCCATTTGCGGGGTTCCCGGTCCCATTTGCGGATTACCAGGCATCTGGTTGTTAGGATGATTCGGCATCATTTGATTGCCTGGCGAATGTCCCATCTGTGAAGGCGTCAATTGGGGTGTGCCAATGCCGGGAGGTCGAATGGGTAGCCGCGGCCCATGAGTAGAAAACATGTTGGCAACGCTCTCTGGCGCTATTGACACGGAAAATGCAAAATAAAAATTAACATGCCTCGCAAAATAAACATAAACACATTAACAAATAAAAGAAAACTTTAAAGGCAATTAACATAATATTCTTACTTTGTCCTTGGTTTATAATAATGTTTGCCGTTTGAAATTGTTGGTGGTGGTGTGGAATGGTCGAGTGAAGGTGTCTAGGGCTTGTGGCATGATGCTGGATAGTTGAGAGTTCCCCGGTATCCATATCCATTCCATTCCCACTAAGACCAGCTGTGTACTCATCTTTTACTAATCTACTTGGCCCAGGTGCAAGAGTAAGTCCAGACAAATCTGAAAGATTTTAAAATGACAATAGCAATCTGTTTGACTACACACCAAGAACTAACAAAGACTACATAGAATAATTAAGTATATAAAGTGCCATAAGTAAAGCACACATACATACATGTGTTAGCCCAATCTTAGTTCAAGGACAACTAGTATAGAAACCGGGTTACATCCATAAAAAAGTTGCCACTAATCACAAAACATGTTTTGAATGGGCCATAAATTATTTTTAAATTTGAACTTGCCTATTTAATAGTACTTACCAATACCAGGTGAGACTACCCTTTCATAATGGTAGGGATTAACGCAAACTGAATCACATTTAAGGTCGAAAGCAAACTGGCAAAACTTTACATGCTTCAACTCATTTTTGTGAAGATCAGGCCAACGCCATATGCGGGCATATATTACATGGGGAAAACCTTTTCTTCCTGCAACCTAAAAATATCACATTGTTTTTACTCTATTTATTATGGTACACATACTGAATGTACCACTTACCCCTTTATTAAATGATATTTTATACAAGAAACAAGCATATGAATTATGGACGGAGTGAATAATAATAATTTAAATCCCAAAGAAAATTTCTACAAGAAAATACTGTTTATTAGACTAAGATTTTGCTATAATTTAGGTACAGATACAAAAATTGTGTCAAAGCTCATAAAAATAGGCTTCTAGCTGAGAGCTTCCTTCTAGCTGAGAGCATGCTTCTAGCTGAGAGCTTCATGGTCACTTCTTTCTTTCTTTTTCTTTTGTGTCCAGCAATACAACAATAAAAGTGTTGATATTGTTGATGTTCTAAGTGACAATAGCCAGTTATAATCATGTGGTTTGTGTGCTCATTTGACAGCTTGTACATAAAAACCATCAATATTCTGTTGAATGTAAATCCTTTCCTTTAATATGGATTATGAAATAATTTCATATTCTTTATAAACGCTTCATCAAAAAAATACAGATTAAATTAAATACACTGCAGCTTTAATTTAAAATCTCTGTATTAAATATCCAGATTCCAAACACAAATGTGCTTGAAATAAATGCACATTATTGATAAACCAAAAAATACTCATCAAAATAAAATCAGTCCATATGACAGACACCAGATTATATATAATAGAAAAAGAATCATTCAAATCAGTACACTCAATAAAAATCAACAAGACACGTCAAGGAATACAGCTGAATTGAGAACATACAATTTTTTTAAGTTGGTTAAAAAGTAAATAAAATCTAATAATAAAAACCTGTAATCGTCCATCTAGAGTTCGCTGTATCGTGACACATTTACTAGGATGTGCACCGTTAGTGGTGATGGCAGTTATGAGGGAGTCTAGTTCATCTCTTTTCTCCTTCAACTTCTTAACAAGAGACTCGATGGCTCGCTTTGAGAAACCTTCACTTTCCCCGCCTTGTCGATGGCACATGAGGGAGTGGACAATACTCAGACATGCATCTGCTGAAGTTGGGGCCGTGGTATTCATGGCTAAAACATTAAATTTTGGTTAACAGTGAACATCTAAATATTTTAATGAACTAAAGAGAAACTACGTACTAAAATATCATGTTTTGGAGTAAATATAGAATTTTCAACCCACCTGCTAGATACCACCCTTAGTCTTGGATTATAAAATGTTATTTCAAGTGTTTTGTTCACAGATTCAGTTAACCAAAAATAAAGCTGGTTAACAGATATTTATTGGCGGCAATACATGGTTGAATTTTTTAAACCTTGGTGCTATGTCCATGGGCAATGATGACCATTTATCATCAGATTGCTCGACTCGCATGTCGGTTAATTATTTACAGTTACAAAAACCATCACTAACCGTGTAAATTTATTTAATTCAAATAATTTACCATTGAGTTTACAAGAAATTATTTTATTTTATTGAAATCATAGCACATTAGAAAATAGTCTATTGGATTGACTGATGGTAACACAAAAATTGATTCATTTGTTTACCTGCTGATTATAAATAATATGGTACCGATTTTCATATGTAAAATATTCCGAACTTGACTTTAAATTCATGTATAACTTATGAAAATTGATTTCCTTTATTGCAAGATGATACCAAAACAGAATACGATTTATACGACATTTTGGCTATAGATAAAATCACAATAAAATAGCACCCTACCACAGACAAACCAACTTATCACTAGAGGTGTTACGAATGTGTTCTTACCAGTACAGATTAGTATTATAATACATCCTACATAATAGGTATTAAGATGTACTTTTAACACATAAAGTTATTCAATATTAATTTGTATGTGATTCGTCCCACTCACAGTCACAGATTACTCACACTGGCGATTTGTGGTGGTACTGAGGTATTATAGCAAAGCGACTCTGTTCATAAAACTTACAAGAATGCGTACATGCGTACATTAGTAAAGGGTAATACTAACGTTTTTGGGATTTTTATCATCTATTGACAATTTAAAATTGTTTTTGAAAATTGCAATTTTTCTCATAAAAAGCAATTATTAATATCCATGCACATTGCTTGACCAATCTGATTAGACTCAAAAAGAAGAAATAGTAGAAGTAAAAGAAGAAATTTGTAATTTAAAAACGACTATTACTTGACTGTTATGAAATATTAGCTATAATACGCTAATATTAGGCAAAGGTTATATTCATTAATATGAATACCTAAATTATAATCTATTAACATCTCTACATTTCTACTTACTAGGTACCATAGATATAATATTAGCCTATTTCATGGACATTCCAAGGTTAAAGATAGTCCATTAAACAGAGATAAAGTTAAACATTAAACGATAGCGAATACGGCACACTTATTTTTATTTACTTAGTGACGCAGAGTACTTTGGAATACTCGTAGACATATTAATAAAAAAAATAAGACTTATATTACTTGATTTTTTTCTTTAAATGTATATTATACGTCAATAATTAATACATTTCCAAAATATTATTTAAAAATTATACTACAGTTATTTTTAATACTTTCGACTTTGAACTTGAAACGGAACGTAGATAACTAAATTTTTTACTTCGTGTAGCTGACAGGACAGTGACAGCAAAAGTTTGTCAAAATTTCGTTTTCAGTTTTTTTGTAAGTCAAAACGGGTCAAAAATAAAATTTATATTTACTTGTATTTGCGTACTTTCATTAAGGAACTTAGAGTTTTTAGATCCGGTGTATAGTACCATCAAGTGCTAATAAGTGGGTGGATATTGATAATTGAACGATAGTGTCATGAACTCCAAATCTAGGAATTTTGCTGATGATGAAAAATGAAGGGGGTCGATAGCTCTCCAGCTGATCGTGAAGGGATGACAAACAAGCCGATAGTAACATGTAGGTATTATTTATATGTGGATGTATTGTTTCCATTTTTGGTTTGTCTAACTGTAAATTTGTTATTTAAGGCGCGGGAGATTGGAATTTATTTTGTACGTTGGAGGCGCCCTTGGTGGCAGCAATACCACAAGACTCTTGTGAGTGGAGAAGATCTTACGGTCGTATAACAAAGTTTGTTTACTTGGAAGCTTCTTTTATAAAGTACAATAAAGACAAAGTACAATCGGAACTAAATTTGTTAAAGCGTCCCATATTTCACATATATTGGACTGATTGTGTGGTGAGTTAAATTCTGTTTATTATTGTTAAGTTATTGTTAGGGTTTCTAATAGTTATTAATGGTTTACCTTAAACCTAAGTGTATTTTGTTATTTTCCAAACCATACATATTTTTTTTCATTCACATTTGTGTGTTTAGAAAATATTTTAAACTGACATTTTATTATAATAAACAATTTATTTCATTGAATATTTATGTTTCAATATTTTTAAATATATTAATTTTAAATCCGATGTTAACTCAAACATCTTACGATTTATTTATTGAATTACATAAACAAAGTGAACACTCTCACTACATAATACAACCTTTCATAAAATTATTCTAGTGCCGCCTATAGTAATATATTATCAATTATTCTTCCTTGTTAACTATATTATTCTTTTTCATTCATTTGGGTTACCCTGTGTTACCCTAAGTGAGTTTGGTCTTTTTTCTAGTGTTACGGAGCTTATCAAAGTAGTGGTTAATAAATAAAATTGAAATATAAGTTTTAACAGATAACATGTTACACCTGTATTTAAATTTCTTTTTTTTTTATAATAACGATAACACAGGCATGTGATTATTGTATGATATTTTGGTATTGTTATTTGATCACTCTAAATTCAAATTCAAATTAATTTATTTGCTACAGTGGGTACAATTGGGAGATTACAAAATTAAAAAACTTTCCGCCACAGTCTGCCTACTAAGGCATGCGAATGTTTACTACTTATACATATACATATGTGTCTTATTTACTAGCACTAGATTAATTATTAATTACGCAACTATCATTAAATTTTATATATTATATTACATCAAACAAACAAACAAACAAACTCTTCAGCTTTCTCGAGATAACGAGATCCGGAGAAGATATAGATGCGTCGCGGTATTTATTTGCAATGTTAACTTCACTGCATATGTGACTGGTAATTGATTTTAGCAGACGACTTCCAACAGAAGTTACCTGTTTTCTAAAACATGTACCTAGTTTCCTTGAACTCGATCTGGATATAGCCCGATACAAACCCAAATGTAGTTGCAAAACTATCGTAATATCGTCGTAACCACTTAACATAAATATAATTATTTCAACTAATATAAATATTTTAGATATAGGTATATAATTTTAAATGTATTTTTTTAGAATAAAAACAAAATTTCATTTATTCTTCCTTGAGCTACATTAAATTTAACTTTATCACGGCTTACTCCTAGTGCAATTAAAAGGAGATGAGTGAAAATAAATCCTTCGCTGGATAAGGATCTAAATACAAATCAAATTACTTTATACATTTCTAGCTGCGAGAGCCTATTGTTCAGGTGTCGTCGTTATTTAGTGTTGCCCCCAAATAGGAATGGAAACGAATTGCTCAAAAGCAATTTACAATGGATAAAGAGCACTACATCACAATAACACCTACGCTCGCGACTTACGATGCAGGTCATGTTTAATATGATACGCCGAACTACAGTGGAAGAACAGATGAAGATTTTAGATTTTTTTTAACATCGGAAAACCAGAAATTGTTTAATTTCTATTCACTTAGACTTGTATGAAATACGCTTCCATTAAAAAATTCTAAACTCAGCCTAAATTACCAGAGAAGCTCGATAAAATTATACAGGCATAAATGGCATCAACATGTGATGTTTGGCCGCAAAAACCTTTACTGAAAATATTTTTACACGCGCCGAGAGACAAAATTAGACGTGAAGCAGATGTGTTTAATTACTGACCCGACAAAATTTCGGAAAGAGTTCACTTCCATTATAAACACAATAGACCGCGCCAACGATAAAGTAAATAAAATATCAACGCGCTGCTAACACCAACGAGCAAAATGACGAGATGCCCACATTAATATTTGCTTTCATAAAGCACGGACGTTTAAAAAAAATATGAACTCGGTACCGAAATTAATTACTACGTTAGCCCGTTTTATAGCGCCCAGAAGGTTATATTAGCCTTACAGGATCGCAGGGGTTAAAGGGTTAAAACTCTGTAACACATGGCGACATTAATTTTACAATTAAAGAAAAAATACGGCTCGGCACTAATTGACTCAAATAAATCGTGTAGGAGACGCACTCAAAATTAATTTCGCGAACTTCCATAAATATTGCAAGTACCTATCTACTTATGTATTGTAGAAGGATATTTAAAAAAGGAGACCGAGAAATTTTACACAACCTTGTTGAAAGATACAAGTGAGGTGTACATAAGTGTGCAGGGAATGGACAACATGGAAGGTGGCGGATGAGAATTTTAAGAAACGTATGCGTCGATCTGCCCACGCAACACATTCGTGGGCGAGTACGAATATTGATGCGCCCTTACGGCCGGGCCACGAAACATACGCGCTGCTAGATACTTTAATTTAATATAAACGCCAGTACTATCCAGCAAAAATAAAAAATATCTAACTACACATAGCAAATATCTTTATAATTTTCAAAGCGATTTCGCGACCTAATACGCTTGTACATATACATTTCTTTTCAACGCTCGACGCTAAGCGAATTTGCTTTCAGTGTTGGGAGTTGTGGCCCTTGGATAAGAGTGCCGGTTCTATACAGCGAATTTCAAAATAAAAAAATCGTTGTACAAATCAATATCTTTTCACTTACATGTTTTCTTGCTTTAAGGTCCGTCCATGTTTAATGTTGGTCCAAATATATAACGGTTATTTTGCGCGCTCTTTAAAAATATTTTGATAAGTTATCATATAACAAAACGTACAACGATGGGTGCCTATACATGTGATAAATTTAAGAAAAACTATTAATTCCATAAAAATACATATTTTGTTGTCACTTAATATTACCCTACTTTGCAACAATCCGCAAACGTGTGATGTTATGATGTGATGTGTGATGATGATGCTACCTTGAGGCTATTAGTAACCTAATTAAATATAATAAATTTCTATAAAGTAAGTATTAAGTGATTTTTTATATATTTGTATTTGTATTTACATTTATTCCCGGTAACACTGGCGGCTTAACAAATTTGGATGCCGTCTATGTAGAGTAGTATGAAGTAAGCTTGTGGTAACATTTAGTGTTTATTGTATTTTGAACGACTTACTAATAAAAAATACATTAAGTTAAAAAAACACGTCTAAACATTTTATTCGTAGATTATGAAAGACAATGCAATGTAAAAAGTAATTGGTGGTAATCGGTAAATAAAATTAGATAGAAACCTATATTTCTATGGTAGTTATGTTATTTATTATTGTCCTAAAATATATCGTTTCAATGTTAAATTACAGTTTCATTTGTAATTGTTTGGCATCTTGAATGTAGTTTTACAATTGAACCAACAATTTTTACTGATTTTTTGAAATACGAATAACTAAGTTTACATTTATTGAAACATTTTAGATTTAGTATTTTTAGTTCATCGTTCAGCAAGGGGCATCACGAGTAAGGGAGGCTGGATTTGACCCAAGATGGATGGAGCTCCTTAAACAAATACCAAAAACATCTTAATGAGACTGCCCGGCTATTATAGTATAGTAATATGAGAAAAAAGACGGATCGAACTGCACTTCTGAAATCGCGGTCGCGCTCATTCGGGAAGATTTACGATGCGCGCGCGCACTGAACACGCAGCGCAACACAAGGCCGGCCGATCGCATGCGTGTCGCGTTATCGCGTCCACGACTCGCCAAATTAACCCGCTTTATGAAGACATACGACAACCTGCGTGCACTCGTAACAAAGATTTATTCGCACCGCTATTGCTATTGAGCACCAAGTCCGGTTTTCGCATGGATATTTTACTGGCTAAATTTCAAGGTTCGGAACGCTCATTTTCGAGACGGTCTCGTTAATTTGATGTATTGTCACATTAACATAGTAATACGGCGATAAATATAATGTGTTGGCTTCAAACCAGCGCCTAAACGACCGCTATTTTTGAAAGAAATAAGAAAGAACTAATAATTTAACTCTGTCGATATTTTGCAAACAAAATAAACAATTTTGAACTATGTATAATAGAATTATTATACTACTATAATTTATCTCTTGGCCCGTAAGTATATCTAAATATTAAACATTATTAGCAAAACCGAATACCCATTGCATATCTGCGGATAAGTTTCATTGAAGATAGTTTTTGTTTTAATTAATGTGAACCTATTGAAAATATTAATAAAGATATGCTGAGAAATTACATTCGGCGTTTCTCCAGTTCTATAGTAAATCAAATGAAACAGTAGTAGAAGAAAATATTGTCATGCGTAAATATGTCTGTGATACTCAAGTAAATACATGTATAATTTTGTAAATTTTTACATAAAAAGTAATGGAAATTATGAATTGGTTATGGCGACGCTTTATCTACATATATGTGTAATTCTATACGAATGATTGCACAACGAGAAGTATTTCCGTCGCAGCTGATTTCCGCTTCACACCGCGACATCTCGACTCGTATCGCGTGATACATTTCAACGCACAATGAATACGAAATAAGAAATCAACGCAACCGCACTTACCCTAAGCAATTTTCTTTCATAGCCTATATTTTAGCGGTTCCATGAAAGAGCCTATCCCACTGAAATATGGAGCGGCTCGTGGTTGAATTTTTGTTTAGTGTGCAATTTTGAACCCGAGTATATGTATATCACGTTTTTCGTGACTGGAACGCAACCAGAATGGAGTAATAAATCTGAAAGTCCATTTTCATATAAAAGAAAACCGATTAAGGAGCTTTGCCGATAGCGATCGCTCGAATGAAGCTATATATTTTCATGATAGAGCGAATCGAAGATCACGGACGACTGACGGCCGGTGCGTGAGGAAATTGAAAAGGAAAACGTTTCTTTTAATGGTATTGTCCTTGATCGAAGTATCATTTATTTGCATTTGCTATCCCCAAATCTTTTCCTTCATCGTCTTTTTTAACCTTTTATGATATACAGCAAAAACAAAACACGAGTTTTTTCTCGCTTTGCCCAGCCAACATTTTCCCAAGAATTGTACTTTTTTTTGATATCTGTTAAATTTTGTTAGACAATTTTTATCTTTATTAGTTTGCAGAGTCGTACTACATTTTTTTCCTAAAAAATAACTCTGGAAGAGCCCATTACGCTTGATCCAAACTGTTATTTATTACTGGTAGAAAACTATTTACTGCAACTGATCCAAACCGCTAAAACAATTTTGTAAAGGTTTCCAAACAAAATATTAACTATGTACATATTTAGCATACATATGTATAAGCGCTAAGATTCTCCAATAAGCATTGAGTCTCTCAAAGGAATGAATTTAAGATTGACGAATGCTATAAGAGATTCATCGTAAAAAGATCGCTTAATCAGGCGAAAAATTCAAAACTTATTACTTAAAACAAAACTTAGTTTCAAAAAAATTAAATCGACCCAAAAAAACTTACTTCATTGGAATGTATAATATTTCATGCATTTACAGAATTATATTATTCAATTCAAATTTGCTAAGTTTATAGGTGCGAAGTAGTTGCTTAATATTAAATAGACAAGGCGATATTTTAATGTAATAATAATTATGTGTTTTTTATTCCGAAGTTCTCACGTTTTTTTTATTTAATATAAGTTAATGCTTGATGTCAACCCCACGAGTTGGTAAGTGGAGAGCTTGTCTAAGGTGGTGGACGCATTAACTTAGTAACAGCCTATTCACTCTACTCTTAAAGACTCCC
>DWJN01003924.1:0-12992 GCA_018248895.1 Carystus phorcus
GGTCAATTGATTATGATTGTTTAGACTATGTATGATTCAGATTCAACATTTATGGCCCTGAATCAACGGTGACTGCAGCTCCATTTATGACGCTTTCGTAATAGCTGTAACGCGAAATAATTATTAGTTTAAAGTATATATCGTGAACATAAATATAGTATATGTTATCTGTCATATTTGTGATTTACTTCACTTTCTATAATCTGTGTAATTTTTGCTCTGTATTGCTTTCCCGCGCATACACCGGCAGACATAAAGTAGAGCAATTTACATAGCTGTTATAAAAAACATAAAATACAGTACATTATAAAATTAAACAAGTATTTATAATATACATTAGTACTTACGTAGACTTGCGTATAAAAGATTAATAATTTGCGCAGCACTGAATTTGTTTTAATATTTGAAAATCTAGCGTTCATTTTATTCCAGTTATTTAATATAATTTTTATTTTAAAGTAAGTACAGTTTAACTTTAGTTTTTTCCCGCTTTAAACTTTTTTTTATGGTCTTTGTTCCCGTTAAGTGGGCGTGGATTGTTTTAGAACCTCGATGATCTTTTATTTCAGATTTTTTATTGTAAACCGTTGTAAATATAACAAATAATTTTATATTTCTTAGACATTCGTGACAGTAGATCTTTCTCAGACAGTAAGACTGAATCTGCAGTCTGTTGATGTAATTTCACTCGCGTACTTGAGACAGGCATATGTATACCTATTTATAAATGCTGACGAGACAAATGCGAGGGTGTTCAGAAGGGTGGTTAGACCACGCAGCGAGATCTGCTCTCATAATATCTTGCACTGTTTGCACAGTCGCTTTGAATTATATACATGTTAGAATGAGACAACATGTACCTAACGGATGACATGATTTCTGTAGTAGCTGCAAATCAATGTATACTAATAATTTAAAGCTGAAGAGTTTGTTTGATTGTTTGAACGGGCTAATCTCAGGAACTACTGAAACGATTTGGAACATTCTTTTAGTGTAAGAAAGTCCATTTATGGAGGAAGGCTATAGGCTATATAACATCACGCTTAGATAAATAGGAGAGGAGCAGCAATAAAAAGTATTGAGAAAACGGCAAATTTTAGAGCTTTCCTTGCGTGCGTTGACTAACGGTGAAAGTTACTCAAAAATCATGTATTACAATATTGTTCCCCTCTAATAGTTCTAAATAAAACTCCGCGACAGCATATATCTAGCTTTTAAGGTTAACCCGCTATAACCATTTTTATGATTATGAAAATAGTTCTAGGATAATAATTTATATGGCAAAACAGTGTTTGCTGGGATCAGCTAGTTCTTAATATAGAAGCCATAAAATGCCCAAGGAAATGTTCAGGATAATTAGATAAACGACAAAATATTATGGTTCAGATAGCCAGCTAATTATCCCCAATGGTAGGGATAACTACACAATCAGCTGTTATCTATACGTGGTATACACAAAGTATCAAATGGGCATATTCCTTTTCAACTGATACCTATACGTAGTACATACGAAGATATACAATCAAATGGGTATATTCCTTTTGAATTTAGAATGGATTGAATGTCAGTATAAAGAACTTTTTAATTTACTGACAAGGCACTTTGAAGATTATATTATATACGTAACAGTATTTAATGCTACTTTTACTAGATTATATATGTATGTAGATAAAAAAGTAGAATAAAATATACGATTGTTATAAAACAATGTTCTTCGATTGTGTTCTGTTTGTTACACTACGGAACTTATGTTAATAAAAACATTTTCTTCATCATTGAACATTCAATAAAAAGCTATCGATTTCCTTGTTGAATATGCATCACTCTCGTATACTATTGATAGGAACGTTATAGTGGAAGTTAGTATGTATATTGTAAAAAATCTACACTTGCAGTGGTGGTCTAACCTGTCAGAGACCTGGTATTGAAAACTAAATGAGGCCCTGGTTTCGTAGACTATAAGATGTAAAGTCCGGGATTTAGAGGCCCCAGGGAAACGAAAGCACGCCTCCCGTCCCCCCATCCTTTAGTCCACCAGTGCAATATACATTTATATTGATCTTGAAGTATACATACTTCAAAATTACCCCCAGTTGAGAATTACTGAGTAGACCTAGTTTCAGTTTCTCTTTTTTGTTTGGGATTCCATTCATCCTTATCCACCTTTGGTGTTAAAGTGTTCCATTCTGCAACGGACGATATCGGTATCACCAGATTCCTCCTGGTAACCGCTGGCTGTTTTATACCATCCATTTTATTTTTATTTAATGTTTGACGTCAACCCCACGTGATGGTAAGTGGTGAAGAAGTCTACGATAGTGGACGCATTAACTTAGTAGAAGCTTATTTACTTTTCTCTTGAGAACTACGATATTTTTTCTATCCGGCTACCCGTCTCAGAACTTGATTGTAAATATTTCTGTCAGTTGGAAGTTAGTTTCCCGCTTCCCTCTAAATCAGTAATGCGTGGCTGATGCCTTTAGCCATTTGTCCATTATAGTGCTGACTATTTATAACAAAGTGGTACTATTTATTTGTCGATTATTCATATAGAAAATAGCCACAATGTATTCCGTCACCACAAGCCGAACACATTTATGATTAAATTAATACATTAATGAATGCATTGGAGCGTGAGCGCTTTGAAATGCTGATCAGTCACACGAGGACGCGTCACCTAACTCTTATTATGTAGGATATAAGATCGATTATAGAGTATCGTATATATCTATCGTGAGGTGAAATATAACCGGAACAACGGTATCGCATGAATGGACGGTCAGCGCCGGCGTAGGATGGTCGAATGCCACGGCTGGTACCGTGCCATACTCCACTCCCACACCTGTTGTGACAAAGCGTTATAAATGGATAATAAAGACAATATTATAATTTTTTCCTTAACCATGATATGATAGAATGGTAATATCGTTTCATTACCATATCCTGTTTTAAGTCGCGTTTCGTAAGATGACAAGCGTAAATTATTATATCTATACTTCTATACTAATAATATAAAACTGAAGAGTGTGTTCGTTTGAACGCACTAATGTCAAGAATTTCAGTTTCGAATTGAAAAAAAAATTGTGTTGCACAGTACAGTTACCGAGAAAGGGTACAGGCTATATAACATAACGCTACGACTAATAAGAGCTGAGCATTGATAGGAATTGTTACAAAAGCGGGACAAATGTTCTAAGGTGATATGAAGTTCGCTGGGTCTACTAGTTTTGTATCTTTTTATACTGTTCGTATCTATTGAATAAACTCCAACTAAGCGCTTAGACCGGTGTCACCAATTTTTTTATACGTTTAAATGAATTCTACAATGGTTTAAATTTACAATTCGATTCGATCATTTTTGAAGTGAACCAAAACAAAAAACACGACGAAACCAACTTATAAATACAGGTCGGAGAATGAGATAACATACTTTACGTTTATCTTGCTTATCCTTTCCAAAAATAAGATAAAATAACCGCAAAAAGTTCAACGTTTACTTTTCTGAAGTTTCATTTCAACCGCGTCTGAATTGTATACAGACACATTTATTTTTATTAATTTAAATAAAGTGTACTAGGAAACCCGGCAAACTTCATTTCAAACTTAATTAACATAATCTAACCTTTTTTTTTAATGATATTTTTTTATTGTAAAACATCATATTTTGATATTTATTACCTTATACGAAGACAAATCCAAAATCATAAAAATATGTAAGTCCATCTTTTCAGTCGTGTCTTTATGACTAACGATGGTATCTACCGTAGTAGCCCCTTACGCAGTTATTCCTTCTCTCCAGTGAAACCGGTCTTTGGCATGACGGATATGTCCCTAAAAGCCATTTCAATTACTTCCCTTATTTATTCCGACCATATTGTTAATGATCTCCCATGTGGTATTTTACGATATTTTGTGGTACTTTCCCAGTTATAATGGATTTTTTCGACGCAATCTTCCTACTAGACTACATGATCAAAGTAGGGACGTATTCTCTGTAGACATATAGTCCATAATCTTGTGTGGTAAGATAAAGTCTGCCATATCCACTAGTATACATATATATGTATATTTAAGTTTACTTTCACAGGCTTTTATTTCGTTTCACCTGTCCGACATAAGTCTGTAATCGAATTTTGTAAGTTACTTTTAACTCATTCCTTGGTACCCGATTGAACTGAATTGGCACCTCTGGTTCTCGTGACAGATTACTAAAGTGTTGCCAATTTTAATACAATTTGGAGGACTTTACAAGACGGTTTTTTAACATTTCCATCGTGATCCTTATCATATGGTTACCAAGTTCAGGGGCTTAAGAGCGAAACGTAAAAAATAAAATAATATAATAAAAGTTTTTTTTTTATTTGTTTATTTTATTTAATATGTATATTTTGTGGCAAAAGTGTTATCACGTCAAATATGAAGATGTATTTTTCTAAAACGGTTAATTTATTGACTAGTTAACAGGGAACAAAAGAAGGTTATATTCACGTATACACAGGTCAAACGCATGACCCTCCTTTTCAGTTTCCACACAGTCGGGTAATAAAAATTTTAATGACATCGGAGAGCCGCCCTCGCTTCAATTCTGAACTGTTACTTTAACAAATACTCATTGAACACGAAATATATGTTACTCTTAGCAGTTTTACACTGTATTGTAATAAGTATATCTATTTTTGTGTATCTTTACTTTTCAAAGTCATATTTTTATCTCTCATTAACTAATTCATGAAAATCCGTGTAGTTATGAATAGTTTTTGAGATTATCGCATTCAGACATATACAGTTTTTGTATAATACTCGCATCTGATAATAAATGTTCCATAATTATAGAGGACTTTCACAAATATAAGTAGGAGTAGAAGATCCTAAAAAAGTGTGTTAAAATAATTTGTTAAATAAAAATATTTAGTTTTTTTTTGTAATTTAGATTAGCACTTAACTTAGTATAGATCAAATAAACTGCAAAGTGAAGCTTTGATTGTAAAATATTTGCATTTCTCTACAGTCTCTACATAGAGCCGCGCCTGCAGCGCATAGAGTCGCAATGCGCAATTTGTTTATTATTAACGATTTAGTGTCATAAAATCTCGTTAAAAATGTTGTTAAATAGTTATAGGGTATTAGTTCCTCTTAAATTTACGTGTAATTTATCACACAAAGAAATCTTATGTAATTTACTCGTCCGATCCGATACTACATTATTTACGTTAAGAATGTTCTTTGATAAGTTTTTTTTTATATTTTGACTACGTATATAACATTTCATCATAATAAAATAGACTTTAGTGTGTTTGAATGTAAAAATATATTAACTTGATAACTACGAAATAAAAATTTGTATAATGTCGATATTGTAAACGTTTTGAACACCTATACCGTTGTCTCAAGCAACAGTGGCCCCATCTACTAATAGATTTGAGCCGTCTTTCCCATTACGTTAAATGTTTTTGTTACCTTAAAATGTCGCACCCTACCAACGAGTGCTACTTTTGTGAATTCCTATTCAATAGTTGTCTGGAAGAATTCGCTATTTAGGCCGCCTTTTGTGATTTTATCTTATACTATGTCACTTTTTGTAGCTTTCTGTTTGTGTACAACAAAGTATAATTGAATTTAATTAAACTAGTACTTTGGCTAAAAAACGGACTGAAGGCATTGATTGTAGAAGGTTATTGTGATAAAGCTATCTAGCAAAGTTTTGTTGGAATATAAACAAAACTCGCGAAACCGTATAAGTAAGGCTAGACTGTGGAAGCTGAAAAATGCTTCTAGTTCAATATACACTAGTACTGGTAATAAAGTTTAATGCGTTAAGACCTACGAAGACAACAACTTGAACAGAATGTATTCTTTATTTAAATACTTTGTTAGATCATGTAAGTTTTTCATGAAATTTAACGTAGATGTATCTTTGTTTAATAATGCAGTTTACATGAAATCGAAGTGCAGAAAGCAAATTTTTTTATCGTTATTTTTGTTACAATTTTATTAATGTTGTAATCAGGCAAACGAGCGAAGTTGCCTGAAGGTAAGTGATTACCGTCGCCCATGGACGTTAGCAAAACCAGGGGTGTCACCAATGCGTTGCTAGGAAAAACATAACTGACACTCCAGGTGGCAGGCGAAACACGTAGTCATTTCACGACTGAATTACTCTGAAGAGTAGTAACTAGCCAGTCAGACCAAAAGTTGGATTATAAAAAATGGATTTATTAAAAAAAAATTAAATGGTGTTATTATGAAGTGAACCTTCGACAAAAAGAATTGTGATAAAGATTGGTGAAAAAGCCGGGTCTCTATTTAGAATTGAATTATAATTTCAATTGGATATAACTGATTAATAAATAGGTCGAAGTTATTAGCCGTTTAGTATCTAAAAATCAATATGCTTGATAAAATTGCGCGCTATATGCGAATGCAAACAGTGTGCTAACGAGCTCTCTTGACTCGCAGTCGATTGCAAAATATCGCTTAAGAAGTATACATAGGGCGTGTTTGCTCGCTAAGTTTACCAGCAAGAATGCGGACTAGCCTTTGTGAACCTATGCGTTTAGTTTCACATACGGCCGGTTTCCGAAAGGCTGCTCAACGAAAACATTGAGAAATTCACTGACAAATCTATTGTCAAACGTCAATTGGGTTGTCAAGCTGAAAGCTTGTTCAGAAATTTTTCAGAAACTCGAATTGACTTCATAGAACATTCACGTTAATATGCAAGTTAGATGAACGAAATTTTGACAAGCCTTTCAGAAACTGGCGGTACTGTTTTAAATTAGTCAACGTAATATTTTTATAATTTAATAATATTATTATTTTAACGTAGCCAAAATTGTATAGAACTTTCAAATTGTGGCGTCGATAAAGCGAAGGTTTCGCGAATAATTTCGGTTTGATTTCCTTTTAAAAAAATAGTATTATTATTTTAACTATGCAATAGTTTTACTAATTAGTCTAATTATAAAGATTGGTATAAGAATACTTAATGTTATTTATAGCTATAAGAATACAAGGCATTAAATTATAACTCATAACAGCAAACGATAAGAAACATTTACATAAAATTGTTTGTTCAGTATTTTGACATTGGAAATTATATTTATGTCGCATATTTTACTTCGATTATTTTTAGCAGTCTCAAATGATCGAAAGGCCGTAATGAGTAATGTGAATACCATGTACGGTAATATATAAGTGGGAGTGGGTTATTGAAATTATTAAAAAGTTTGGTTTTAATGTATAAATAAAATAAAGGTCTTTAGTTATTTTATAGGTATGAAAGTTTTTTTCATAAAATATTTATAGACGTTTATAAACTAGATATAGACATTAATAGGGCTGATGAATAAAAAAATCGAAATATCTACTGGTAAATTGTAAGAAGTCGCTAATATAAAGAGCGTCCTAATAGAAAACTTTCATGTCTTTTTAAAAGAATATATTTTGAAATAATATTATTGAGATTGCAGTTTGGCTATCCTGAAAAAGAGGTAAAATTTAGCCGTAAGTTATAAAATGAAACTAAAGTTTTACTGTTACTTTATTTATGATATTTATAAATGTAGGTTATTTCTTGGTTTAAAACTATAAATAGGAAGGTAAGCTTAAAATATTTTTATGGAAGAATTTTCGATTTTTCAGATAAGACTCGTACTTAAACTTTTGTTTCTGCGTTAACTTGATTAAAATACATTGATATTGTATGCATAGTTTTATCTAAACATAAACTTTGCAAGACTTTTACGAATCTTCAAAAGATTAAACGTTTCACTAAAACCCTTCTATCGTCACAAGTTTTAAATCTTCAGATAAGCGCCCGGCCTACTTTTACAAGCTTTAAGTCTACTAAAAACTCCCGAGTTTGAAAGATTGTACAAGTTAAAATTGTGTAAGAAATTAATACAATTCAATGGCTTTCATTATCGTTAATTATTCCAATGAATAACTAAATGTATCTCGTGTTATAGCCAACATTGTGCAAGCGACCTTGCGCCCACTATCACGCCGCTCGCCTCGCGCCCACCTGATGCGATCTTGGCTGACAAGGGTCGCAGGTAAACGTCATAGCAGTGATACTACAGCCTTGCCTTAAACCCATTAACGGCCCACTAATGCATCTAGAGCATACTCTACCACGTCTAGAGCATTCTCCACCACGTCTAGAGCATACTCCACCACGTCTAGAGCATACTCCACCACGCTGCTCTAATGCGGATTGGTTGAGGGGTTAGTGGCCAACCCAAGTGTCGGAAGTTTTTAAACCACCCGAAGGCCTCCGACATGGCTTAACCACTGCTGTGTTCATAGCAACCGGAACCGACGGCTTAACGTGTTCTCCAAAGCACGGAAACGTTCAAGAAATTTTTGGGCGGAGTGTTAAGTGTGAATTTATTGTATGGTTATATAATGAGGAATGAGGGGTTTCCGAAATTCTAAAAGCATTTGAAATGTATTAAATGTAAGCACATGGTAAAATGTCACACGGTAATATTAATAATGTTATATTGTTTCATGTTATAATACTGCCGAAATTATACTGTGGACACTGTAAACTGTCGACATTTATCTCTATATTAAAGGCGAGGAATCTGGGCAAGATACTGTATGGCAACACCGCGACATGATTACGACGGTTCGACACGTCAAGTTGCAATAAATCTCGTTTAATGTTACAGAATGTTGCCATTCAAGTAAAATTATCGTCGACTTCATTCAGCTTTTATGTAAAGGTTAAATAAAATATTTCCTGACCAAGAGGAATTATGTGTGAATAACTAAACGAATCACTTTGATTCATAAATTTGCGAGTATAAAAAGATGGAGCGGAATAACTGGACATTTTAATTACGAGCCACATTCGTCGTCGTCATGAAACGTCAGGATCTCAGAAATTTAATATCGACAACTGGAAAAGATAGCCACTGACTTCATTCAATGTTTCCCAGAATAAAAAATAAAATACTAGCAACCGAACAAACTTTTACTGGCATGTGACGTCATCGTAGACCCGACGCAATTCTGATAGATGATCTTCAAGTTTTTGAACTCCATAATTTTTAATAATATACATAACAATATTATAATATACAGATGACTATAACTAACGGTGTATTATTCGTGTTATTAATTAGCCTTTTATGTATTAAACATCGTTGGTTTTGCGTTTAAGTAAGAAAAGTTTTCCTCCACTTATTAAGCAGTTACATTATTACTCAATAACGAGGTAATTGCATATATCAAATGATTTTCCTTAATGTTGTAGGTATATGTCATGATTTTGTAAAACTGATGACATTATGAAAGAGATCATACGCCTTCTTTAACAATTGAGTTACTAAGAGTTAGATTTATTAATATTTTGATCGCTTTTATGTGTAGCAATACGCAATATGTTTCTATTATAGAGTTATTCAATTTAACGACAAATTTGGTGATGAAAGATGAAGGAGAAATTTGAGATTTATGTAATGCCTGTTTAAAATGAATAGCAATAAACTATTTGACGATACGAGAAATAAAGCTTTAATTGTTATCTGTGTACAAAGTAAAGTGTCTAAAAAGCGTTATGTTCATTACCAATTATGAGTATGGTAAATTTAAAGTAACTTGAAAATTTTTAATTCATTTAAATATCGTTCTATTTTCCTCAAACTTTCAACAATCATTATAGTATCACTAATAGTGGAATACTCGTTTATTTAATAACATCAAAGTTAAAATCATCTTGGGGATGTCTAGACTAGATTTAAAATATTTTTGCTTACAAAGAAATGTGTGATCACTTTAAATCCAACCGTGAAAGACTTGAAGAGGTGGCCGAGTGGGTTCATTTACTTGGGAAATTGGTGAAAGAGGCACAAAGGTTCAGAGATCCGGATCTGCTTTTCTTCCCTTCTTTCTTGGCTCTAAAGAATTTGTGATCTTCTGTGTTGCTGGTGTGTTAATCACTTACCATTACATCAGCTTGTTATAACTATGCATGTAACTTTTACTACGTCCTTAACGAAGCAGTTACTACCGTACTAAAGCGAAAATCTTTTAAAACTTTAGTGACCATCCCTTCTAAAAACGTACCTGTATCTAACCTTCTTGAGAGTCATTATGTCAATTACTTACGGCCAAAGTAGGCTCAACAATTAGGCGGCACTTGCGATGTAATATGGTAACGACCACATTTTTGTGAGCAATTGCACCTTTTGAGGTAACTAGTGAATGTTTATTTACGTTATATAACACAATTTCATGAGCCTGTGCCTTTGGGTGGTGAAAAGTAAAAGTAGCTTCTACATTCTTAAGGTTATACTGTTCGTCTGTTTCTCCGACAGTCTCTCATAGAGCTGTCTCTTTTTTTAATCTGAGTAATTAAAAGAGTCTTTCTGTTTCTTAAATAATAATAAATAAACTGAAATAAACACGTACATATGTTCGACGTGTAAAGACAAAAATCCGAGCACGATATATAATAAATAATATTTATTTCTTATTGGAATATTGCATTTTTAATGTAATTTTTCCTCTTAAAAATCAAGTGGCAATTATAATTCTATACAGTCAGCGCTTCCTCTAATCAGATGTAATTGGGTCAGTAACTTTTAGACAGTGAATTCTACGAAAAAAGTTTATGAAAGTTTTTATGTAAAAATTGATACGCTATACAATTTCGTTGTGAAATATTTTTGAAGATAATCGAAAACAAAAGTTTTTTAACATCTCAAAGACAAGAAAACGACGAATAAATTCAGTGAAAAAGTATGAGCCGGAATCTAAACTAAAGACCTTTATAAAAAATTAAGCTGTTCGTTATTTATTGGAATTTTGGACCTGTATTTAACTTTATTGTCTAACCTAGTAAAAGAGATAATTTTTCTACATACTAACGATTCTCTCAGGGCCGAGTTATAATATAATGAAACCGCTCGAATCAGGTTTTGGTTGCATTTCACATTTATCCCTTGACGAATTTATAATTATACTTCATACAATTTATCCGAGATCGCTGGCAGCATAAATGATCGAAATGATATTTTAAATTTAGAAGAAAAATTAATCTGTTATATCTGAGGACATCAAACGAAATAATAATTCTATGTTACAATTTTTTCGTATTGTATTAACACTGAACCACTGTTGTATAACTATAGATTGTCTATCGATATTATCAAGAACTCGAAAATTATTCATACAATGTATACGTGTGACGTCACAATACTATCGACTATAATCTATACTAATATATAAAGCTGAAGAGTTTGTTTGTTTGTTTGATTGTTTGAACGAGCTAATCTCAGTAACTACTGGACCGATTTGAAAAATTTTTTTAGTGTTACATAGTCAATTTATGGAGGAAGGCTATAGGATATGTAACATCACGCTAAGATGGATAGGAGAGGAGTAGCAGTAAAAAATATGGCAAAATCGGCAAAATTTCGAGCTTTCCTTGCATGCGCTGAGTAAACGATGAAAGTTACTAAAAAATCATGTACTACAATATTGTTGCCCTCTAAAAGTTCTAAATAAAAGTCCGCGACAGCATATGTCTAGCTTTTAAGGTTAACTATAACCATTTTTATGGTTATCAAAATAGTTGTTAAATATTAATTTATATGGCAAAACAACGTTTGTTGGTTCCTCCAGTGTATTATAAAAATTGACACCTTACTTACGTGGCTCGGACTGTCCGACTTACTCAGCAACCACGGTCACAGCAACACCAGACCCGCGCTGTTTACTCAATAACAGTTTTATGTACATACTTCCTGCGTATTTTGGGATAATTTACACAGAATGTTACAAAAAATGTTTGTAACATTATGTTGCGTTTGAAGGAAGTTTATGTTACTGGCGTGTATCAGTTCTGTCGGAAGTGATGATCGCTTCGTTACAACGTTATCGCAATGTGAACAGCCAAAGACGACTCGGGTGCTAAATGGCGGACCGCCGTTCGAAGGGTCCTGGGTTCGATTCCCAGCGAGACCGAAATTTAAATGAGTTTAAATTTCTGTTCCATGTCTGTGTGTGTAACGGCCGGTTTCTGAAAGGCTTGTCAAAATTTCGTTCATCTAACGCGCATGTTAACGTGAAAATTCTATGAAGACGATTTGAGTTTCTGAAAAGTTGATTAGCGAATAATTTCTGAATAGTCATGCTTTCTGCGACCCAATTGACGTTTGACAATAGATTTGACAGTGAATTTCTTAATTTTTTTCGTTGATCAGCCTTTCAGAGGCCGTAAGTCTTTCTGTGTTGTCTATGTCACCACACCGGGTATCCTAGTGTGAGGCTGTGTGGCGTTATTTATTAAAAAAAAACTAACCAAGCTGAGCATTGAAATATTCCAAAGTGACACGAAATTCGCCGATAATAGAATCCCATATCTCGAACACAAAACCCCAACAACTGAGCTACAAGCTCTTATCAAGTGTAATTCAATCAAACCGCACTCACGGAATTAGACGTGCGAGCGAGATAGACGCACGCGAGCGAGCGGGACAGACGAGGGGTGTTATAAAGCATTTTATCTCCGCCAGAAACCAGATGCCCCGCTATTATTAGTATTAAACAGTAATGCAGATACGATTTACATACGTGCTATAATCATATTTAAATAACGTAATGATGCTGTGACGCACGGTCCATCTCAATTATGAAGCATCTATTTTGTGATATTTATAAAAATGTATAAAAAAAAAATAAAAAAAAAATTACAAGAGACTAAAACCGCCATTAAAAGTGATAAAGCTGAATCTATTCATACGGTAATTTTATTTTATTAACCTGCTAATATTTAAAATTTTATATATCGCCTCTTTACAAGAATAACGTGATATCTTTAAAACCACAATTTTAAAGGAGAGCAATTTGAAACATTTAAGCGTTGATCAATTCTAAAATATTGATAATTATATTATAGCAAAACAATTAAATTAAAAATACCGGGTTTTTGTAGTAAATACAATTCGACGTCGCGGTTTTGAATATCAAATAATAAAAAA
>DWJN01003925.1:0-12992 GCA_018248895.1 Carystus phorcus
ACTTCATAGAACTTTCACGTTAATATGCGTGTTATATGAACGAAATTTTGACAAGCCTTTCAGAAACTGGCGGTATACTAATTGCCTTACACCGCCATCTGTTAGAATCTTAGGGAAAGAATCCTTTGTAAGATATTAAACAAATAATTTGCAATAAAATAACATTGCGACTGCAAATTGAAATGTAAGCTATCCTATATTTCAAGTTGGATCGAACTCGACACGGTGTACTAAATTTGATTAAAATAGGTTTAGTAGTTTTGGAGTCCATAGCGGACAAACACCGTGACACGTTATTTATATATATTAAAATTATCAAACTTAGGGCTAACACTTGTCTCCAAAAACGAAACGAGGTCACGTTAAAGAATCAACAATTTAGTAAGCTCCGACAAAACATGATAAAACACGAAGTTTGACTCGCTCGTGTTTCACTGAACCGGCTTAATCCAGATTGACGGGAAAAATGTCGATGGCGTCAACAATTTAACCGAACCTTTTTATATTTTATTTATAACAATAGCCTTTTAGAATGTAACTAATTAGAATTTTCGGTCACAAAGGCCGTTCACTGGGCGGATCGAAATGAATTAATCATTTCCTTCGTGTTCAAAGTTATGTAACGCGTATTAAGAATGACATGTTGTACTTACTATATTTGCATGCGTAGATTTATTTTCAATGCCGGTTGTAAGCAGTGAAAAAACATATATTACTCCTACCGCTTCTTTTATTGGCCATTGATAAAATAATATTTTAGTATAATACCGGCAAGGTGGATTGGAAACGGTCGAGAGGTCAACGCCCAATTGATCTGAAGATCCGCACAACTCTAGTCACCAAACTGCACGACACTCCACATTGCTAAGGATAGGAGCAGATGGACAACCATCGTGAGGGACTGTCTTTCCACTGAGGGGATCACGAACCTCACCAATGAGGAATACAAGGAGGAGGAAAATAATACTCAAACTTAGGGCTTAGATTTAATATTTTCTTAAGTAACTAGCCAATAGAGCAGACGAGCCACAATATAGTGAGTGTTACTGTCGCCAATTGACATAAATATCACCGCCTTCAAAGAAAAAAAATAATAACACATACATGTAACTGACTATCAAATATCTTCTTACTTAATCTTACTATATAATTTTACTGTTTCGCTTCATTGTTTGTGATGTTTACCTGTGTATGGTAGAGCATTTATTGTCTGCAACAAATGAAGATGTATCATGTCCTTTACCTAAATGTTTCAAGCGTTGGTAATCTTAATAAATAAAAAAAGTAATGACTCAAGCTCAAAGCCGACAAACGACGTATCCTTTGGCTGACATCAAGCATGTTAATAGAACATAATAGATATTTAATCGCACGTGGTACTAATTTGAACCTTTTTCTGCCGCTCCTATTAAATATGCTTTTTCAGTATATACATATATATTATAGTATGCTCTATAAAATTGTTAGTCAAGTTCGAGCCATAGAAACCTTCAATGGAACCGGCGAGAGCATTCAATGCATTTTAGGAGTTCAGTAGTTAAAGAGACGAAACCATTAAAAAGATTTTTATTATAAACCTCTTTCTATAAATCTTTCTATTGTAAATACTTTTGAAATGAGCTTCCTAACTTCTGAAGTATTCCCAGAGCTCTTTGATATGTGGTTCTTAAAAATGGTGTAAAAAGGGGACTCTTTCGGAGGCGGTGTTGCATTGACTTGTCTGCTGTTGCTCACGTCCATAAATTATGGTGACCACTTAGTACAAAGAATTGCATCTGCTTTTCGTAAAAAAAACACCTAAAATAAAAAAGTACTTAAAAGTGGCAATGTCATCATGATTTTACTTTATTTTTTCCCATGTCTCTCCTCGAATCTGTTCTGATAATGTAACTATTATTTTTCATTCAAAGTTGGTCTTCACGCTTAATATCCGAATGTAAAACTACGCTAAATCTTCAGCTAGACAACGAGCTTGTTTGAAACCACAACAAAATGCTAATGGAAACTACAGACAGTATGAACGATACGGACTTGACCGTTTTTTTATTCACATTCCGTCGCACTAAGCTCGCCGTCACAGCGCAAGCTAGGCAGAGTACACAACAGGGCGACTCGACCGTGAATACTGCACCGCCAATTAACGACTGCCGTAAAACGAATACAAATACCAGTTTACGATGTCACTATGAAAAATCTTTATTTAACTATAAAATCGTACAAATTTTATAACCCTGAAATATTTCGTTTCCTCTCTATTTCTCATTCAATAGATATATTTATACACCGACTTATAAAGTAAAGTAAGGAAATATTCAAAGAAAACCCGCCGGATCGCCGTTTCAAAAATCCTAGGTTCAATTCCCAGCGGGGTAGAAATTTGAATGATACTTCAAATGTCTTTTTTCAATTAATTAATATAAGTTAATGACGTCACCCCCACGTGATAATTATGTCTCTTCTCGATCTGAATGTGTGTCCTTTCTTTGTATGTTGTCATGGCAACCACGACACAGACAATCCTAATGTAGGGTTATGAGTGTGTAGCGTTGTAATTTTCTTATTGAACGTTTTATGCATCAAGTAAAATTCAAATTTAACTGTCAGAAAGTATAATAAACACGTGAATGTAATAAATGGTAATGGTTGACATGACTCTTCATGAGCGATGACTTCTTGGTAACTTCAGCTGAAAACAAACTTACCTTTAACAATATTGCAATGTACTAAATCGAACAATAATTCCATACCCATAGTTATATTTACATACCCATACCCATAGTTACATACATATATTTGCATACCCTACTATAACGTAAACCATAAGGGCGGGAACCGAATCTCGTAAATTTCAACATTCCCTTCTTTCCTCTTTAAGTAAACTTCGTATATTGCGGTCTTTTATCGATCCAATGAATGAACTTTCCGCAAATGGCTCTAAAGAGCGATGCAGGTCCTTTTAATAAAATTTGCCAAACTAATGACGTTGATAGCAACTTTGCTCGTTAAGCAACGCCTTTCATAAAAATAAAGCTGAGTGCATAAGTTGAACCCTTTTGACAGGAGACTTATCAGAGAATAACTGTTTTAATCAGGGTTTAGACTTTAATACTAGACATCATGTACATATGTAATTTTTCTAAGTCTAGCCTAAGGTATATTCTTATTTTTATATAACTAACTTACAAACTAGGGTACGAATTATTTAGATGAAAGCTCTCTAAGTGGGCGAAATTCGACCACAAACAACATTGAAAATTTAAGGTAAATATGCTAACGTTTTATTCCCACTATTATTAATTTCTTAATTGTATACTTGACACTTCTATTTACCCACAATACAAAACAGTTCATTAATATAAAAGTAATTAAAAAAGGTTTCGTTTTATTACACGCTCTCAATATTTAGCAAACAAAATAAAGGAAGGTTTCTTACCGCATACCATGTACGTAAATACTATTTAGTGTTTAATTAAATCAATGAATGAATTCTACAGAAATTAATAGTTGTGTCATAGCATTATAGGATACTTAGAAGTACTTGCAGTAAGACTTCTACGAGTATGTTTCTTTATTACATAAAAGGTAATTTATAACGAAAACCGACGTCCTTACCACTCCCAAAACTTCCTTACATCTTAAAATCTGGGGTTCAGAATATAGGCTTAATACAATTTAGTGGACCTACGAACTTTTCCAGTAAACTTCATCTCAGCTTGCGTGGTAACGTACCTAAGTAGAAACACTTAGTTGAAACTCCCGAATTTCGGGTTTAGTTTTTAATACAATTTGGATCTCACGATCCTTTGCGAAAACTTGATAGCTACTATTACATTTCACAGATTTGGCAACAGATTGGGCCGGAGCGAAAATCAAATTGTGCCAGTTCCGACCAAACTTGACAGAACCCAAACTATGTTCTTGTTGTTTGATATCATGGCCCTATGTATCTAAACTCTCGATATGGATAATCGGGGACAGGATAATATGGAAAGTTTGATTATAGAATGTCGAAAACTTATAACGTCGCTTTGTCTATCACAGATTTCGTCAAGTACGATAACAATAAAAAGGCGCAATAGGTGAGCTTACTTACAAAACAAATGGTCTCAGAATCGATTATTACTTGTGTTTGCCGATACCCTCTACAACAAGGATACCTTCCTAATCCAAGTGCGAGCATATGAGAATGCTAATGATTAAAGAAATAACTACACTGCTGGTCATAGCCAACCTCCCCCCTAATTAGCGCCACTCCAACCTGTTCTGGGCCCTCTGAACCCAGAGGTTACTCCTGTATACAATTATTTTATATAATTATGCTGTATACCCAGCGCATATTAGAGAAATCATTCAGAGCCGAGCTCGTCATTAGAAATTATTTCGAGCTTTGTCGAATAAATTTGTAAATTGGGCTCTGGAATAGTACAGATCAAATTAAATATGCACCATATGCAAAGCGAAACAGAATAGGTACGTTCACTGTTAAACAAATTTTCGAATAATTTTAAACCAATTATAGCAGTCATAAAATACGTGTCTTTTTCTTGTCCAAACCCCTACATTATATATCGTTACAAAAATAGGACATCTACAACGAAAATTTTAAACACTTTAAAACGGTTTTATTTACCTTACCCTGATTGTTTGAGTCAAATTTAGTAACAGTAATTTGACCCTTTCCTGTTGGCAGGTTGATCTTATATTTGCTATACATCTTTAATTTAATGACAATACTATTTAATATAATACTATTACTACCTCAATATGGGTTAATTCTCTGCAAAATTATAAACTCTTTGACTACCTATTTATTTAGTTCTTAACTATTATTTTAAAAGTCTGCTAGTACCTTCCAGATCCTCACTCTTTTCACATCACAAATGTCTGGAGCGTACAAATCTCCCACATCACAAGTATCACCTTCGAACCTTTTAATATAATTTCTTGAACAGACAAACATTTTTTTATATATTTTTACAAAATGTACAATACACAAATGTTTTAACTTCTTTATCATACTTGAACGACTTAACCGATCGTAAACCATCGATAAATTTGAGTAAATCGAAAACGATAGCAAGATTTCACGATCGGTTCAAAGTAAGTATGGAAGTCCCGATTATTACATTTAAATAGCAATCATTAAGTCTCTAATCTCTGGAGCATGGAAATCTACAGAACGCCACTCGACTATTCATCCTTCTGAAAGTCCGCACTGGATCAGCGTAGTTAACGTGTGGATGAAACCTCGTTTGCTAAGAGCCGGAAATTAGTAAAACGTAATGACTAACCGTAGCAAACATTTTCATGTCTTCATTACTTATATAAAATATTGTTTGTATGTAGGTGTTATCGTGCAAAAAAAAACATTTACTTTCGCATCGAACTGTGAATCACTCTCGAATTCTTTTAAACAAACAAAAATCATTTCAAGTAAGGCGGTTTACAATATAACGTGACCTAAAACATGAAAAACCGCTTACGGACAGTATAACGTGACCTAAAACATGAAAAACCGCTTACGATGAAAGTAATATTCATTCGTATTTGTTGCATTTTAAAAACAAAAGTTTACTAAAAATCATTGAACACAGACAGTAAAGTTACTTTAATCCAAAGCTTTTATGCGTGTTACACTAAAACTGGCGAGTCGAATAAATTACATCGTAAAAACAGTTGAGTACACCGGCTACAGTCATTCAGACCACTTTAACGACTGTTGATTAACGGCACATAAATGGCTCTTAATTTAAAAACCGTGAAGCCCTACAGACCCCAGCCTTGCCGAGCACTGACGTTTTGTCAAGTGCTACCTGAATTGAAATTTGCTCGTCATGAAATTTCAGACGTTTACATCACATATACATATAAACATTATTTGTTATATTATCAAAAGGTATAGCACAAATTAAAACCTAAATGCTTTTCCGAAAATTATTTAGCCTTGATTTCCGATTCCATATTTACAGTACCGTGATTCATTTGATATGAATTGCATTTCATTTTCTACTCAACAATTTTGAATCGGTAATTGACTAGCGTACCTTGGACATTCAATTATCAATATTTCAGTTTGATTTAGTTTTCGAATTAGTTTCGATTTAAATTCGCAATATATTTTGAGATACAGTAAAAGGGAAATTCATATTTAAAATGTACACAGCCTATAAAGAAATCACGTAATAAGAAGTGTTCTCCTTATTGTAATAAGTACATCATTTTCAAGCTGAAAATTTAATGCATTGAAATATTTATCATTTGTGTCGTGATTATTATACCTACAGATATATCATAATCTATTTGAATTATTGTATAAGCGTATTTGAAAACACTTTCTATAGACCAAAGTTTCTCTTATTCTAACTCTATTATCGTCTATAGATCATATATTTAATACGAAACCGATAAGATTGTGTCAATTGATTACTTACTTTGGGAAAGTAATAATATATTTTATGGATATTAGGAACCAACATTATCGTTAATAGTTTACGACCAATAAAATATGTGACTTAAACGCGTTAAAAGCAGTATTACATGTGTCAATAGGTATCTAATATCGTATTTATTTCATAACCCATAAATAAAGGTTAGGGTTATTAACGTCACATTAGAAAATGTCTATTTAAAATAATCAAACGAATATAATTTTACTAACGTTTTTGTCGTTTTAATTTGCAGGAAATTTGGCTAATATACATGTGTTTATAGCTCTGTGGAATACGGATGGATATGGAATACTATCGGTCACAAATCTAGCGTCTCCTGAGAATTAAGACGAAACATTTAATTTGTACGCATCCCTAACCCCAAATACTTTTCTACGGAAAAGAAGATATCTTGAAGGAACTTTATATAGCTGAATTGTAGTTAGTAGTGTCTAATCAGCACTAACAATGTTATAAAGTACGCCCAGGTCTTCTCAATTACAAGGAAACACCCGCTTCGTAACGGACCAATAGTAGATTGAAAATTAAACGCTATAAATACTACCAAGAGGTGAAATATACCTAATTTATATTTACATCATAAAACTCGGTTTGTTTACGTATCATAAACTATTACAAGTATTGTTTTTGTTTATTATTTCCATAAATTTATCCTAAAGGTTCGTATCCAAACAGTTGCGAAATATATTTTTAAGGTATGCGAACAGAATAGACAAATTACGCATTAATTTGCTATCCTCCCGCAAAATTTACATATTTATCGAAGCGTAAGTTCATCGTTTGTAATGTAAGGGAGAAACTCATGACGACTGCTTTACAGAATTTAATAAATTCAGACTGCGTTGTTTTTATATATTGTACTTCAATTTGATTTAACTCAGTTCGACTCACCAGTATGGATTTCCGTCAACGTCGTTACCTGAAATAAAAAAATACAATTTTAATTAACTCAACTTCAATATAATATTTTAAAATTAATCTAAGTCACCTTAATTGAAGAACAATTATGTTTTTTCATAATATTTAAAGGTAATTCTTGTTTATCATCGGGATATCAGATAATTGGGTACTATATCAAAAGAAACTAGTTTATTACAATTATTTTGATTTATGATTCATTTTTATACCTATTTGTATTTTATATCGGCTACCTAAGATATTTAGGATCGCATTACAGTTTTAATATGAAACATTATTTTATGGAAAATGATACGAGACGAACTTAAAAAAAAAATCTATCACGTATCAATGATTTAATATATGTGGAAGAAAGAATGCTAAAACCTAAAAAAAAAAAAATATACTTCAAGACAAGTATTACTTTTTTCACAACATATAAAAACTATGTTGAAAAACTTAGCAAAATCTATAACTTGCTAACGCGATAACAAGTAAAAGGGCTTAAGCTATTTGAAAGTTTGACAAGAGTGTTGAAACCATACCTTTATAAAAATGATCTTCAATGAAACTATGAATAATAAAAATGCTTGTTTACCAAGTTTCCAAGAGATTAAAAATCTTTATAAAGAAAGTAGACGCACAATATTTCAGTTATGTAAACGGAGAGCTCGGTCTAATAAAACTCAATATAAACACGCCCATTCATGATACCTTTCATTTACATGGAATCGCTTTTTGTAGATATCTACTAGTCATAAATAATAAGCAGTGATAATGTTATCAAATGTCATAGTATCTAATGGCACGTGTTGAAGCTTTAGAAAAACTATATTTATTTTATTTTATAACAATTATACGTTCGAATACCTGAACTTGAAATTTGAATTTATATCTAGCAAAGACATAAGACTTAATCTGTAGTCAAATGTAAATATTATAGAAATGATATATAACAAGATGACGTAGATTTTATTAGGAATCCAAATCATAGGTGCAAAATAATTGGTTGTTAATATGTATGGAAAAATATTTTTATTTAATTTATTTACACGCGCGCACACACACACACTCACACACACACACACACACTCACACACACACACACACACACGTCAAGCAAGTATAAAGCGCATCTAAAGCAGTTACGAATAAACTTATGATCATTATTTCATAACTACTTCTATAATCCACTGTTTATGTTTATATTAGGTGCAACAGAATCAAGTTATAGTTATTCAAGTAGGTATAACATAGTTTACTGACCCTCCTATACGCTATGGAAAATTTATCAAACAGAATGTACAGTGTACAGAGAAAACAATGTCACCAAACATCCGTCTCTGAAATGCTATTGATTGTGGAAAACGAATGGCTCGAGAAACAGGAAGTAGACAATATTAGTGATATTGTGTTATTACTATGTTTGATCTGAAAATACAAACAGATAAATACTTGATAATAGTGAAATATTAAAAGAGAGTTAGTTCCGTATGACATTATTTGAATAAGAACTAGAGCAATAATAGATTTAGACCGACACGATACGACACACATGGCAATAAATTCAAATCACACTGAAATGCTTTATCGCACTAATTCTTATAGCGCGCAATAATAATTTTTGTACAATCAACACACACAATAATTTAACAGACATCCTTTTTTTAAACATAAAAATATTATATTAAAAAATATATCCTTTTTTTGTTAACATAACTCACCAAGTTCCGGACTACTAATCTATCTATTTATAATTATTAGAACTAATAATATTATGTACTTTTTAACTTTTTACCCAAAAGTTGTTGATGATAATTTATTTAATTGAAGCATTTATTACATTATATACAGAGAATGGACATGTGTTTCCAAAAAGTGTCTCGTGAAATCATATTGTTTTGAAATAGGTTTTAATTCCGTGTTCTGTAATTTTTTTGTTACACATACATACATACATATATTTTTTCAAATATCAAGATAAGAAATTGAAAAATAAAATCCGTTCACATCTTTAAATACTACTCCATATGAGTAATGTATAAAATTATATATATAAACTGAAATTGAGCCTGTAAATTAATTCACATAAAATCCGTACGTGATCGTATCTACAAGGGAGAAGTGACGAAGTAATCTCCAAGATTCTGAATTACTCTATCCATCCTAAACTTTAAAAGTTATGCACGACTCTGTATAAATTCAATGCCATTCATGTAAAGTGGTATTTTTTAATAATCTGGCTAATTATCCTATCTTCCCTAATAGTCTAACTAGTTATCTCCTCCTTCTTAGATTCAAGCGTGAATACATTATTTATGTATTCCCACGCAGCAATAGTCGGTTTCTCTTTTACCTCCTGGCCGTCAATGCGTCGATTAACTTCGTTATTACCGACGACTAAGGACGACAATGACCAATTACCGTCAGACGGTGCGTCGGCTTTTGTAATTGCTCATTTGTTGGCTGCTAACATAATAAAAAAGATCAGCGTCACTGAATCTGCGTTAGTAATAAAATGTTCTGAAAAAGAATTGTATCTACTTACGGTCGGCTTTACGTTCTATAATATATCAATAAGCTACAAACAGGTATCTCCTTGCATGTAAAAATCTCTATAAACCCGATAGCAGCTTTGCAAGTCTAGTGTATTTTCTCTAGACTAGAGAGCTCGTAGGAAAGCAGCCGGATAAAACTGTAAACCTGTTCACTGCAGCAGAATAACGTTACCAACATCAAAAACATGGCACATATTTATTCCTGCATTCTAAATAAAGTACTTAACGCATACAAACTAAACTCATTTTGTAACATTTTTAATTTCCGTCTTAATTTTATGACGCTTTACGAAATTTAAATGAAATCTGGGCAACAAGTGCCAAAACATTTAATTAGTAGTGACGAGATCTCAGCGGAAATGAAACATCCTACTAGCAGGCTGGCGGTAACACCTCATATCGTGCGTGACTTGTGACAATACGCTTTCAACGCATTTTGTTCCAGTGTTGAAAGGATTTGCTTTATTAAATCGAGACGGAAAAAAGGAAATCCTTTCAGAGCTTCTTTATATATTCGTATTGCTAGGCTGAATACGTAGATGTCAAAAATGAAATAGCACTTAGGAGTTACAAAAGGAAAACTTTAAACAAACGCCGCTTTCTCTATGCAAACGAGATGGGTCGTCCGTGGCGAAAGTTTACAAGTTTCCAAGACTAACATTAACGTCGGCAGCTATGCGAGTACACTACATGATTTCAAAACTTGTAGTGGTGTCCACAATGGTAAACTCGACATTCTGTTACGAGTAAAGAAGTCGACAAACAAGTTAACTGGATCCGCAAGTATCATCTACTAACAGAAAAGATTATGATCTTCTTTCTTGTTTCTTGTTCTGCTCCTTCATGTTATGATAACAAATATAATTTCACTTGTAAAGATTTTTATCAATAGATGCTAATGTTAATGATAAACTTGTTGCTTTTGTCGATCGTTTTCAGCAAATAATATGTGATCAAATATGTAGTTGTAACAGATGAGAAAGGATTCTGGCTTTTTCGACCTAATTAGATTTTAATTGACGTTTTCTGAAAGGTTTATCTAAATCTTTTTGAACTAACAGGCATAAGTTTAAAAGCTCTGTGAAATCCATACGAGTATTTGATTCTTTGATTGGACAATTATAAAACAGGAAACAAAATCGCATTTGACATAAAATTAGGAGTAAAATTTGATAATTCTGTTTAATCTAAGACTACAAAATAATACGTCACGACCAACAAATATACACAACATAAACTAAACAGGAAACAAATTAAACAGTAGTAACATCATTGATAATTAGAAATTTAATTACTGTACGAGTATAACCTAAAATTTCCACCCGTTTCTGACAAATGTCATATTTAATGACAGTTAACAATTCAAATGACATTTATTAGATACATTGGACACGTGTTTAGTTACGCTTTTACTGATAACGACCGCGAATTTGACAGTGCACTGAATTATCGCTTGTGACAATGCCGCAGTTGATGGTGTTGTAAATTTGCCCTTTCAATTTACGTAACTCTCGCATAGCTAATGACCACAACTTCGATTCGTTGCGGCGAGTTAGCGAACCGAATCGCTCCCTATAATTAGATTACTCTACACTTGCATAGATATCCACTTTGGTGGAAGATAGTTAAATGATTGCTTTCTTCAGAGGAAAAGGTTGATTTTTATCACACATAAACAATAATAAAATACACAATAATTTAGAAAACAAAATATATTATACGATTTATAATATTATTATACGATTTTAATTTATATGTATACAACCTTTACTTAATATGTTAAACAGGAAAGGCAATATTATGTATAGCAAAAATGCCGATGTAACTACACCGTTAACAACTATATTAAACCTTTTAAGAGCCGTAGTATTTTATATATTACGTGTTAATACTAGTTGATAATTTTATTAAACATAAGTGTTATTTAATAAAGCACAATCATTATTTTTATAATTTAAACATAGCAAATATCCATAACTGCTTATAACTCGTAACATAAACATTAACTTGAATTTATTTCGTAAGAAAAAAGTTTTATGTTAGCGAGCGACAAATTGGTGAGAAAAGCGTCGTAATCTACACACTTTCAAAGAAAAACAAAACATGGAAGTTAATTTGAAGTTACACACAAGAGTTACGCGAACTCATCAAACAATCTTCCTTTCGGATTTCTATCCAAACGAGGCGTGAAGAATAAAGACGGATAAAACTACAAACTTATCTTGGCCTGCAATAAATCATCTACTCCTACACTTAAAATACCTAATACTTAATTGGATTCTCGCAAATTGAGTCATGTTTTAAAAAAATTAATATGATAATATTAATAGTGTTCACAAATATTATATGTAGTTTTAATGCCGATAAAAAAGATATAACCAGTATTACAGACTATGTATTGAACAAATTATTCGTTTTAAAAAACAAAACAATCTTAATTAAAACCATTAATAACATTGAACATTTAATAAATTAGTATAACTTAATGGATTTTATTTTAGAAAATTAAGCAATTAACTAATTGTCCAAGTAGGTCCTTTTAATCCGTTATTATAAAATTTGTTGAAAACATAGCAGCTATGGATTTTCTTGTGCTTTAGTCTAGCAGAATATCGTTTAACGATATGCGTTTGAGAGCTCGCCGTCTTTATCCCGCCCCTAAATTGTCTACTCTGGCCATGGCTATAGTTATACAGAAAAGTCGTATGCAACGTTCTGAAGTTTTTCTTCACTGTATGTTCCGTTAAACCCCTATTCACTCCGTACTTTATTTGGCGCGAGGGTAAATAGCATAAAATGGAAGGGTAGGGTGAAGTAAGTCAATAGAAAAAGAGAACCAACGTTCAGTGATTCATTCTTAAAGTAAACGGATATACAAAAGGGTACCGTCTGCACACTTTTTCCCGAAAATAATCAGCGTTAAAACTGAACGTATATTTAAATGTGTAAAGATTAGACAAAGAAAATCCTTTTATATAAGAAAACGAGCTTTTGCTCGCGGCTTCGCTCGAGTTAAGAAACTTTCATCCCCTATTTTATCCCCTTGGGGGTAGAATTGATCAAAATCCTTTCTTAGCGGATGTCTACG
>DWJN01003926.1:0-12991 GCA_018248895.1 Carystus phorcus
TAATGTCCATGGGCGACGGTGATCACTTACCATCAGGTGACCCGTCTGCTCGTTTGCCGGCTTACGGCATAAAAAAACAAAAAAATCGAAACTTTTCGGCGTAGACAATAATTAACAATAACTGTTTTGAGCTCTGTATCTGTAACGAACCAATAAATCTTATCCTCTGATGATGTTATTATTATAACGTATAGATTCAGATTGGTTATAGGTACCAAATCAAATAAATTCCTTCAGCTAAATAAATAATATCAGTGATTCGTCAATTTTCCAATATTAGTAATAATATGTCCCATTTATGAGGAATAAAAGGAAAGAGTGCTGGTTTGTCTTATTTATTCGCTGTTCTCACGATAATATGATGTATTCGGTAATATAATTAGGTGCTAATTAATAGACGGTATAGCGTCTTCAGGGTTCAGCTGAAGCAGAATATACAATGATATTATGATCATTATTGTTAACTGTCTTCAAAAAAGGAGATGCTCAATTGAATTGTATTTTTTATGTCGTTAGATGATAACTTTTTACAGGGTGGACCGCTTTTGATATTCCTTTTTACACTAAAAGGCTGGTCCTTGTCGTGTGGTCAGGCTCCTACAATTTGTGCGAGATCCGACGATCTTCAAAAAATTACAGCAGATGTCTCACGTTTACCGCGATCGCTTGTATACGCATCGCTTGCACTATTTTTGTAATATAACATTACACGTGCGTAATGAATGGAACCATTAAAAAAAACTTTATCCGAAACTGCTTAGGAAGTAAGTGTCTTTGGTCTAGATTAATTAAACCGACATCCTAAACAGTATCCCTAATCAAGATTTTTATCATTTAGACCATTTCAAGGACTGTAAATAGAAAAACCTTGGTTGTACGTTTATCTAAGCGGGACTAGTCATTTCAGAACTACGAGTAAACAGATGTAAAATGCAACACAGAAAACAAATATATCAATAAATGTTATTCACGAGTGATAAATAATTTCTACGAGACGACAAAATTTCCGTACACTATACTCAATGAACAATTTTTAACAACTCGTATATCAATATCCAGGAGAAACGCAGTACTCGGATGCTCCGTACGTCCCAGCCAACGGAGGCAACAAATTGTCGGTGATCCATTACAGGGGGTAGGTAACCCGTTGGCATCCGTCATCGCTGGCCCGAGTTGTTGCGCAATTGTCGCGGCCCAAGGACACGCGACTTGCTTCGGGTCTCCACAACTGATTTCAAGTTACGACATTGTAACGACTTTACTTTAACTTACTTATCTACATACTTACTTGTTTTACATGAGTGTCCATATGTACCCATGAGTACCTTATATTGATTAAGGTATAACTTAAAATAAATGCAACATGCTGTGTATAAAACTGAGTGACGAATTAAGTTGTGAGATGTATAAACAAGAATTTAATATTATACTGCTCAATTTATAACTTATCTATATATGTATACTATTTACCCAATATTATGTGTTGTGGAAACTGGGTAGCGCAGAAATGTATATTTCAGAAATATTAGTTCATATTGTACAAGTAAAGTATTCACGCCGTATCTAAAGATTTTGTATAAAATACATGAAATGAAATCGTATATAAAAATCGTGAATTTCAGAGGGCATGTAGTAGAGATGTGTAGTCATTTGCTAAATTAATTTGGTTTTGTTGTGTCTTGTTCCCTTTATTTTTGAAGCCCCGGTAATTTGAGCATCCCTTCGGAACTATTGCCGGGCTCTGGCATGCACAGTTTATGATTCGTGCGTTTAAAGAATAATTTTAAATCGGCCTCCCGTTATATTATCCGCTTTCTCTGCTAAAACGCACCAAACGTTATCCAATTTGTACCGTGCTCCTGTCGCCTGAGGCCGGGCACGCGCCGCGCATCTCTTGAATTTGAATCTACGACGACTATTGAATTGGACCTGCCGACAAATGGAACTAAATAAATATTGAGCCACCAGACCGCACTGTTATTCTATCGATATTTTATTTTTCCTTTTTTCTGTATCAGAGAATTTTGATGATTGATAAACTAAAGTACACCCGCAGTACAAAATGTTGTATAAATTATAAGCGATCGACGAAGTTTATTTAACTATAGGTCGTGTCTATGATACTGATAAGTAATCCCAAAAGTTACGTCACATTGGGCGTCGACTGCTAGCAAGTTTTGATCATTAATAACTATTAACTAAACTTTTGAATTGTAAGTTCAATTCTAAGTCGAGTTATTCGTGTATTTTCTCACATTTTACCTATCTCCTTTCTCCTTTCTTCCTCCTTTCCTTCTTTCTCCTTTCTCCTTTCTCACATTTACATATACATGCCATTTTTAATACCACTTTTTTGATACTTTAACACCGAAGAGAAGGATATAAACATGATGATAGTTAAGATAACAACATATTATTTAAGTATCCAATGTTATTTTTTACAAATCTCAATAGAATGTCTAAACGAGCCTAGCTTAGACTACCTATAAAACGGCTGAATTATACATTTTACTAGTAACAATACAGATCATGAAATTAATTGATTTGTATTGTTACTAGTTTGATTTGAATTTAAACATTATTCCATTCGCCATTTATTTTCGATGCTAACGCACCTTTCGGTAATGGTAATAGACTTAAAAAATAACGTGTATACTGTAATGACAAAATATACAATTAATAAATTATTTCGAAACTGACAAACTATTGCTTCCTTTTATCAGCTTGTATTTATAAACTTCTAAGAAATTTATACCATCATGTATTTACCTTCAACATTTGTGTCAATAAATAATCTTGGTAACAGAAGTACGAAGTAGTTACATATGTATTTATTGACCCACACCTGTAAGGAGGAGAGGACACCTGGAGGATTGCAACGTTTTAACCTAATTTATTATGCTAAGACGGTCCCGGAGTAGGACAGAGTATCGATCGTTAAACATTAACGTTATGGTACCAACGTATCATGTTAATAGACGTTTAATAAAATACTCTAACCAGTAAAAAAAACTAATTCAATATAAAAACCTTTAAGCTGCTAAATCCAAGTTTGAAATAATAATTAAATCGGAAATTTAAGTTTTAACGCAAATAAAAAACACATAAAACGCACATAAAACTTTACAGAAACAGAAATATTAGTGCGAAGCATAGTGTTAGGGGGAAACGCATTTTAGAAATTCATATGTTCTGTAACATGGAGATCAATACGAAGAAAAGATGGATGGGTTGTGTGAGAGACGACATGAACAATAAGGTAATCTGTATAAAGGTAATAACTCATGAGGAAAAATGGAGCAAGCAAATATTGCGCCAACATTAAATAAAATTGGGAAACGGACTGGAAGAAGTGTGATTTGGTTGGATTCAAGGATGAACCCTATTCATTAAACCATAACTCAGTTAAAACAAAATTAGTTGTTCTCGAGTCAAAAGGGAACAGCCTTCTAGTAAATTAATACGCATTACCACTCAAAACTGCGTCACCGCTTACTATCAGAGGGGACTGTCAAGAATTACCTTAAAATTTATATAACAACATTCACAAAGTCTACATACAATTGATAAGGATATTTTAAAAGCACAACTTTATTCAATTGTCGGTCAGTGAGGCAATTATTAACAAGTAACTTCATTTAATCGTTGTTTATCCAGTTGCTAAGAGAAGTATAATTTTATCAGGATGAATAACATTGTGAATTGCCATTGAATGCCCATATTTTTGGTAAGCCATAAAAATAACCACTAGCACTAAGCTTTACTGCTGTATTGCAACTATACTGTAAAGACAGTTTTTTGTGTTTATAGGTAACGTGTGATACGTGACACTTTACAAAGCACTTTGAAAACATTACTAATGCAAGCTTAACGTTAAGAATGAAACTGGACCAGAATTTGAATTGTCACAAATTCGCATTATGTAACATTCTTAATGGTTTTCCAGTAACTAGTAGACCTGGCCAACTTCGTATCATCTTGGAACATTTGTCCAGTAACTTTTCTTATCACTACTGAACTCCTATTGGTTGTAGCGTTATATACAGCCTATAGCTTTCCTCGGTAAATGGACCATCCAACACAGGAAGAATTTTTCATTTCGTACCAGTAGTTCCCGAGATTAGTGCGTTCAAATAATTATACAAACATACTCTTCAGTTTTATAAATTTAGTATAGATATAACAAAACATGTTCTATCAAGAATTTTATTAGCATCAGTCTAATAGTTAAGGATGTTTTCAGCAACATACACAGGTGTAGAAAAAAATATAACAATACTATTATGTATTAATTAGACTGTAAACTCGGCAGTGTTCACAAAAGGACTTACTCCGAATAAGCACCCCAATTTTCTATAAGAATTCTTCAATTTCCTTACAGGCAAACTTTGTTTATTACGGACAACGAATATCTAACGTGGTGCCTATCTTTGTTTTTTCAGTTTGTTCAAGCAGCGTAGAATGCAATATCTTTCCGTAATTTCCACAAGAATCTCCAGTCCCAGTGATAGCTCGGAATGCCAATATCAGAACACTATCTTGCAAAATCCGATCAAGAGTTTCAAACTCCGTTAAAATATTATACGTCTGAACGATAGCAATGGAATTTGAAAATTGTTTTAATGAACAGTTATTCGAACGCAACTTCGACAGTGGGCGTGAGAGATTATAATGGTTTTGTTATATAAAGGAGGCTCAGTACTCAATAAATAGGTAAACTGTACTACAGTATATAAAATAGCCTGGCCTACAGTCTAGAATTTAACATGTGTCCATACGCAATGGTGACTATTTAACAAAAGATCATCTGGCAGTTTTCCACTTATTTATAAAATAATAAAAACTTTAACACGAAGAATGCCAAAAGAAAACTATAATGGATATTAATAAGAATAGAAGCGAAGGACTTCGAGTAAGAAATTAATTTAATGTAAAGTAACGTTAACATGCTATATCAAACCCATAACCTGTTGTAAGCGACGAGTTATAATATTTAAATTATAATTCAAGATGCCACAAAGTCACCGTGACTCGTGTCTGGAGAAAGGCCAACGCGAACGTCTCAATTTGACGAATCGATAGCACTCCACGTGTCCCCTCCTCAGGGATATAATGTCAACGGTGACCTCAGGTGAGCAGAGCCCGGGGCTCTTATTAATAATTAGATGAACCAGCAATCGTTGTTTTGCCATATACATATATTATTATTTAAGAACTATTTTTATAACCATAAAAATGGTTACAGTGTTTTAACCTTGAAAGCTAGACATATGCTATCGCGGACTTTTATTTAGAACTTTTACAGGGGAACAATTTTGTAATACATGATTTTTGAGTAACTTTCACCGTTTACTCAGCGCACGTAAGGAAAGCTCAAAATTATGTCGTTTTCGCAATATTCTTTATTGCTGCTCCTCTCCTATAGCCTTCCTCTATAAATGGACTATCTTATACTAAAAAAAAAATTTAAATCGGTCCAGTAGTTCCTGAGATTAGCCCGTTCAAACAATCAAACAAACAAACAAACTCAACAGCTATATATATTAGTATAGATGTGTCGCACGTATTTACTTAGAACTTTACTTAGCAAAACAAAATTATTTTTAGTCACAATTTTGAGGCAGTAAGTACTCCGTATGTAAGAAGCTTCTAAATGTTAAAAAGACGACGGCAATAAAATAACTTGTATGTCCATGTAAACCACGCAAACTAGGTTGCACTAAGAAGAAAGTTAGATAGAGATGGATAATTCGTCTTCTGGATTTTTTCACCGTTTATTCTTCTCGATGTTAAACCTTTTCGAATCGGTGATAGAAAAAAAAATAACATGCATACATGTACTAAAAAAATGATTAAAATATGACATAATTGAAAGGAAAAAATAATAAATTGATTGTAAGACCCAACAGTCGGAGCGGGTTAATTAACTAGATTCTGTCGAAGTTTTGATTGGTCTGACATGTGACGTAAAGAAATACATTTACTTCTATAATTACAATACAGAAATACTTTATTGCACACTAAAAACTAAATACATAAAAGAAAAGCAATGCACATTTTCAGAGAACAATAGGCGGTCTTATCGCTAAAACCGATCTCATCCAGACGACCGAATGCACTGGAGTATGTTTACACAGACATAAAGGTAAGGGTGTACTTATATTTACGAATATCCATTTTGTAGGAATAAGCGAGGGATTGAAATTCAAGCAGGTTAGCAAGGAAAGAAGGGGAAAAAAATAAAAAACATCCAAAAATGTTACAGAGACAGATAGTGAAGCTTTACTTGTCTTTTAAAGGCGTCAAGAGATAGGACCAGACGAATAGAAAGAGGAAGGGAGTTCCAGAGATATACAGAGACGGCTCTAAAAGAGTTATGGTAAAAGTTAGAAGAATGGATTAGAGTTCGTTAGGATAGATTTGAAGAGAAGCGAATTATAATAATAATTAAAACATACTTCCAAACTTCACTATAGTTTACTCGGAGATCTAAGTGGAATAACGCCTTTCATTAGCAGACAATTGGTATTATCGTCTATAATAGAACAATAATAAATAGTTCTACGAAGTTTCACTGCAGCCTGGTTTTAGGTCTCAGTGGAACGGGATGCAATTCTTACATTTTACGACTCACGACTTTGTTATAGACTTACGACTTGTATGGTAAATGGTTTGTTGAAGTAGAAAAAAATGTTTTCCATGTATTAATTGTACTTTTAATGTCTATATACTAGCGAACAGCCCTTGCTTCTCTTCGGTATGTACTTTGTGTAAATAAAGATCAACTTTACTTTCTTCTTTGGCTTTAACTTATTAATGGGTCACTACAGGGCACAGGTCTCTCCTCATCACTATGCAAGCATAGAACATACTTTACCACGCTTGAAATTATTTGTTTCGTGATTGTTTTAATTTTGAGATAACTCCTAAAATATTGATGTATATTGTATGGTAAAAAGATCAATTATAAATAAAATGCTGATGATAACTAATTAGTCTAACTATTTAGTCTTATAAGGATGAATATCATATAATGATAGATAGACATAATTATGCCATCGTGAACTTTATTGTAGGCCTGTAAAAGATTAATATTTCGACCATACAATGTTTTGTTATACGTACAATGTATGTACAATGACGTGCGGTTGAGGAACTTTATAATATGTAAGGATATATATCTAACATTCTGTTTGTGCTTATACCGTAAACTGCTTAACTGTTGGATGCAACTGTTTATCTTTTTTGTACGGGGAACAAGGAACATGTTAGACGATAATGTCTTCCGAATCCGCATAAAGATAAATCGTACCTTATAAAGAGATCCAATGCGACATTGACAAAAGCTTAAGTTTTAATCGATTCAAAGCCGTTCCGGAAGCGCCGCCCGCAATAGTACTGCGTATATAATAAACCTATAGAAATTAATAATTATTACCTTCTAGCTGTAACCGACGAGCGTTGCTACATATGTACGTATATTAAAAAACAATAAAGAAAAGTCAGAAAAAAGTATCAACATTTCAAACGCAACATTTTCCCTCAACACATCAACCATGTGTCCATTTGTCCAAAGAACTTTGAACAATGTTGCTATAGACATCAGTTCTCTATGTCCCACCATTTCAGACAGATAAACAATATGATTAATATAGATTATATTTATATCATGATATGACATTCATAGATTGTCGATTTGTCAAGTCGATGTCACCATACTGTGAGTATACTCACAGCTAGCTATAGCTTTAAGCTTTAACTTATAACAAAAAAAATGTGCGTCCTTTTTCTGGCAATCGCTATAATCGTTTATTAAAAAGAAATCGTTTGAAATAAGTTCTTTAAATAAGTGACGTTCCAATGCTAACATGTTACAAGAATATTGCTATTGCTATAACAATTGTCAAGTTACATCAAGAGCTTTTGACCAACGTAAATATTTATCACACTTTGTTGGCTACTAACCCCACCGGCAATTCGTGCTGGAACAGTATGCTCCAGGCCTGATCAATGATGAGGAGAGACCCGTGCCTTCTAGCGGGCAATAAGTGGTTAAATGCTACGAACTATACAACACATCATATAACACATATTACATCAATATTAAATCAAGATAGTACGAGCCTCTTTTACAAGAGAATGCGGGAAGTAATTTTATTAGGCTTCTTAATATCACGTATATTGGATCCAGTTACACAATGTGGCGAGCGAGCATACCTAAATAACTTAGCGGTGACAGAACGTTCATCTATTATTTATATCTTTAGATACACAGTACTCTACAAATGTAGTATCGTTTGGTACACCTGTTTTTCGGAAATTGATAAATCTACTACACTACTGTTATAGTTAAGAAGAAGGCCTTTTTGCATTAATACACAATGGAAACTAGTTGTGATAGGAATAGAAATTTTGGACAGGTTTCCTTTTAAAGCGCAAATAAGCAATAAGACTGAAATATTAAATCTATAAGAGGGTTTTTTTTTTAATTTATAAACAGGCTAAATAAAAAACGTATGTATGTCAGGTAAATAACAAACAGATATTTACTGGTTACATTACGTAATCGTAGAACGTATCGGTTCTGGTTTTAGTGTTAATTAGCGATGGTGACATACCGTCAGTTGGTCTACTCATTACTCGCTGTACAGTTACAGAAGTTAATAAGGAAAAACAAGAAAAAGACTATTTTCTTTTCAAATAGAAAATGCTAGCGAGGGTTTTAATGTGAAACAAATTTAAGTAAACAAAATTTTGACTTTCCTATATGAAGCAGGTAAAATATCTGATCAGTAAATGTGTAAACATTTATTTATTATTACCGATGAGTATCAAGTCAATTTCGATCGCAACCAGACGATTCAATAATATAGACTTAAAAACTATTAGATATTTTACCAATAACTAAGCAAAAAAGAAATGATAGCTACTTATACACAAGGGAGCTTACATTCAACATAAAACTCCAAGAATGTACACAATATAAAATAACAGAAGGTTTAGACCATTATGAGCAAATTGCTTCGCTGTTCATGTTGAACTCCGGAGCCGAACAAAAAAGCCATTTAAAAATCGATACTGAATGATGCTGTCCATTGGAACACAAAGAATGGTAATCGGTTTCCGATCGCAGGTACGATAGAAGCAGCGATCGACGGCTACCGTGCTACGATATCAATAGCGGTGGGATTATATTGCCACGGGATTAGTTGGCTTTTATGCTTCTATGTACCAAGCCTATACTTTTTACTAGGAAAATTAAAGTTCGTTTAAGCACAGCAATGTAAGACGTGAATGAATTGGCGACCTGTGGCACAATAGTCACCATACTGGACCACTGTTTGGAGGGCGCTAGTTCAATCCAAAGCATAGCGGATCTTTTCTCTGTCTGAATGTGGGATCTGGTCTGTAACTGTGAAAGTGTAGTGTTAAAAACGACAGAAACATGTGATATGTGGTTTGATGTCCAGGAAGGGGTAGATAGTATACATTTTGTGCTCGAATCGGCGGTGTTAGTTAATTATTGAAACAAAGAAAGAGATATTATAATATAATATTTGCAGCAGCAGTTTTTACAAAAACTTTACCCTTAAACTTCAAACCCTTTACACCATCCGACATATAAATTACTAGGTTTTGCCCGCGGCTTCGCCCGCGTTTAAAAACTTTCAATCCCTATTTTATCCCCTTGGGGGCAGAATAGGTCAAAAACCTTTCATAACGATGCCTACGTCATAATATCTACCTGCATGACAAATTTCAGGCCAATCCGTTCAGTAGTTTTTGCTGTGCGTTTATACTCGTAGATCACTATGTCAGTCAGTCAGTCCTTTGAGTTATATATTTATATTTTCATACTTTGAACTTAAAACGGTCCATTATTCCCGGTATTTGTAAAAAAACGCTCGAACTTTCAACTACAGAATAAATCGCACTGCCTCGGTACCATTAAAGGCAATGAAAGCGTGTTGACCGCATCCCGCACACGTGTGAACATTTATCCTGAACCCGAGCTGAAGACAAACGACGCATACACTCCCACACGTCTGCAGTCTTGCTATTACTTTTATCGGTATGGAGGTAATAAAACCGGTGTGGAAAGATAGTAAATAAGGAGCGTGTGGAGGGGCAACAGAACTGATGACTGTAAACTAATGGTGATTATGTAAATGAATATAAGGTGAAGTGGCTCTTCATGGTATTTAAGGAAACTTTAAATTGAACCCAGTCGTTGCTTCTTCTTCAAGACCACTGCAATGATTTGTTGAATCGATGACATAGTTTGAACTTGTAAGAGTTTGCAAAAACCAACTTTGAATAAAAAATATAAATCAATTTCAATATCTTGGTTATTCGTCGCGCAGGGTGCTGGAAATAAGAATTATTCAACACAAAATACTCAATTATTGGTGTACAATTGAGGAACAATAAAAATATGAAGAATATTAGTGTTAGAGGCGATAGACAATAGGCAGTCTTATAACTAAAAGCATTCTAATCCAGACAACTAAGGCTAATGAAGAAAAATCACACAAAAGGATAATGATGTTTCAAGCGTACTTATAATCTAAATATATATAACTCAAGGGGACTGACTGACTTAGTGATCTATTAACGTACGGCCCAAACCACTGGACGGTTCGGGCTCAAATTTGGCATGCAGGTACATGTTATGACGTAGTCATCCGCTAAGAAAGGGTTTTGATCAATTCTACCCCCAAGGGAATAGAATAGGGGATGAAAGTTTCTTAACGCGAGCGAAGTCGTGGGCAAAAACTCGTAAGGAATAAAGAGATTATTTGTATACATTGTACGTATACATAACAATAGCAATACGAGTAATACGAAGAATACAAGTACAAACAAATTTTTCAAAGTGCATGTAAAAAAGAATAAAAATGATATCAGAATACGTAACTCCCACTTCACTCCCACTACTTCGTTCATAATGATCACTAACTTTAGAGCGAGGAAAAACTCCTGCCGTCGAATTAATATACTTTGTGTTATAAAGTGAACTATTCGTTAACCGATATTACGGCGACATCGGTAGCGTTACAGAATTGGGATGGTTTTATCGGGTTAGGAATTCAAATACTAGAATAGTAGTAATCAAAGTACGTGAAGTTTTAAATTTCTCAATTTATTTAGTTATCCGTGCTGGCAATATGCGTGATTAGAAATGGAGCTTTTCCTTCTTCACCAGCAACGTATAGGTGATACGTTTGATATTACTGACGTCTATTGGCGCCAACAACCAGTTACCGACACGTGCTTGTGACAAACACGATTAATAGTACCTAATATTATACTTTTAGGATTCATTTTACTCAAACATCAGAAAAATCAGGTAACTCTAATGCATGACATAAGCCCAACATAAAATGATTATTACTCATACACACACTCGTATATTTTGAATAATTTGATTTTTTATTGATTTGTTACACTAAGAAGTAAGATTTAATTTATAAGTGAGGTCTACGAATTTTGTAATTGTAATTCTCCGCATTATCTGTAACTCCTATCATCCGAAATTCTTTGGTTCGCTCTGAAAACCAGCGGTCGTGAATCTTTTGCGGCCAATAATGCGTGAGCCTTTATCGATTTTAACTTGTTTTTTCACATTATTATGCCATTTTAAGTGAATTATATAAAAGATTTCATTTATAGTATACTGGTTTATTTAACACTATCAATACTAATAATATAAAGCTGAACAGTTTGATAGTTTGAACGCACTAATCTCAAGAATTACTTGTTCGAATTTAAAAAATCTTTTTGTGTTGCATATTGTAGTTACCGAGGAAGGCTATAGTCTATATAACATAACGCTACGACCAATAGGAGCTCATCATTGCCGAGAAATGTTCCAAAAACGGAACAAATGTTCCAAGGTGATACGAAGGTCGCTGAGTCTACTAGTAATTAATATGTAATTTACGAATGCTTAAATTATTTTAAGTTGATATGTTAAATAACAAAATGTAACATACATGCCATGTTTATTCGCAGCTCGTGGGTGATTCCGAATGTAGTTCGTGAATGAGTTGCCTTAATGGTTAGCGAGATGTAAAGAAACTGGCGACAAGAAGACACAGCTGTCTAGTTACAGTTTAATCGCCTTATGTTCGTTAACAAATGAGTTATTACAGTTTTATACTTCGTTTCTCGCGGTTAAGAGAATAATTAACTGTTTTCAGTAATATTACTGTATGTTCTTTTAATATATCTACGAATTAGGTTTTCTCTTCATAGAATTCTAGTTCTGAAAGCGCCTCATAAGCGAAGTTATGGTACCTTGTTACAGATACAAATTGAAGTATGAAATAATTATCATAAAATTAAAAGCACTTGTTAAATTTTTCAAAATGTTCATGTGCTTCAGTGAAAATCACCGTTTTTTTATGTTGGCCAGTAGGATTATAAATTGATTGTAATAATAACAGTAATAGCATATTATTTTCTCTATCAGAATTACTAGAAATCTAACAGCGCTTGCGTTCAAAGACATAAAAAGGTAAAATGTGTCAAGAAAAACTGCTAAACGCTTCTCTTGATGGTCTATAGGTAAATTTGTCTTCCAAAGTGCATTCGTTATCTCGAACAACTCGCGGTCTAGGTATTTGTATTTCATAGAGAAATAGTTGAGGGAAAGTGTCGTTTCTTTGCGAAAAAATAGAAAAAAATATATGTCTTATTTTTTTTATGATAATTTTTACATAAAAATATCATATAACCTAGTTGATAGTGACCCGGCCCTTGAAGCGAGTAGTGCCGGGGTAGATGCCCGGTCGAGACAGATATTTACTTGTTATTATTCGTGTTATTCACGCCACTGGTAACCTAGGTTACGGTGTGAGTATGTTAAATTAAGTATTATAACTTTAGAAACCTGATTTACTTAGCTCCTTGTTTATCATGATATACCTTATGGAAGGATTTCATAAAAAGATTTGCCTTCAACCCATTAATGGCCCACTACTGAGCA
>DWJN01003927.1:0-12989 GCA_018248895.1 Carystus phorcus
AAAAAATGGAATAATTTTATCAAATTAGTGTATTGTCATCGGTCCTCAATAAATCTACAAAGTTTGAACGAAATCTGTCCGTTTAAAGGGGGTCAAAATCGGGCCCAAAGAAGTCAGTTACAAACATACAGGTGAAGCTAATAAAAAGCTAATAAAATAGGAAACTTCAACCTGATTAATGATAAAATTAATTCTCTGAATAACAGTTTTATTATATGAGTATATTACATTTCTATTATATTAAATGTGATGATTTTGATACCACATGGCATGAAATAACATAGAACATTATAATATTGAGACCTAGTTATATTTTTAATGGCAGATGTAAACAAATATCCTATTATTGATAAATGAATGATAATTATGAAATTAAGAATAAAACATTAGGTTTATAAAGCATAATTTATGATTTTTTGTGCACTTTAATAATCAGCACAATTTATAACAAGCACTATAAATTTATCATTACTTTACTGCAAGATCACACACTTTGAGAAGAACTTAAGAAATCCATATTAACAGATTCTTTAAGTATGTTATAGCTAATGAGTATTATTTTTATTTGTACAATTAGTCTTTTTTTTAATATAATCTTTTCCCTGCATCCTGTTTGAACTTACTGAAATAATAATAAGTAATAATAGTTGTATTCTATTTTTGTTTATAGAAAAGGTAATAGTTAAGTATATGATCTTTAAACAGTTATTTTAAATCATCAGCTATATATTTCTTTATTATTTTTAACTTATTTTTGCCTCAACCCTTATCATCAAGTATATCATATGAAACTTAACAAAATCAAGCAAATAAAAGCCCTAGATTTTACTGTCCACTAGATGATTCTATCTCAAGACCTATAATTAAAAAATAACTATTGTTACAAGGGATTAAATGATGTCCAATGTTTCTGTAGGACCTATCACAATATAGAAAAACCAAAAAAAAGTTTACAATATTTCAAACAAAGACAAACTTAGGCCCAAGTTAAATAAAAGCATCTCAAAGTACACTTTAATAAACTCAAACTCACAGTGCATTTACAGCTGTAAAACTGTGACCTCACCTTCAAAGCTACCTCTAGACTCACTGGCACAATTTCCAGCCAGGGCAAAACATTTATTTGAAAGATATGTATGTGAGCAGTAGTTGAGTTTCCTATTTTTATATCATCTGCAATACAGAATCTTATTGGAGAGTTGTAGTATTTTTTTTATTGATAGTTCTCCGTAGCTACACATTATACACATGTATCAAATCTCTATAGCTGGACAATTATATTAAGACATTACTTTATATTCCAGATCCCATCCTATATGATGACCACTGCCGTGTTTGCCACCGTTTGGGTGATCTGTTGTGCTGTGAGACATGTCCTGCAGTATTTCATTTAGAATGTGTGGATCCTCCTCTTGTAAATGTTCCATCGGAGGATTGGCAATGTGCTTTATGTAAACAACACAAAGTTATGGGAGTGACTGACTGCCTGCCAGATGCTGAAAAGCAAGGCTTGCTATGTCGTCATGAACACTTAGGTTTCGATAGACATGGCAGAAAATATTGGTTTATTGCACGGCGGATTTTTATGTGAGTTCTAAAATTAAACTACTCTCATGCTCATTTATATTTTTAAAATTACATTATGAAAATGTTTTCTAAATTTTTTACAGAGAAGCAGAAAATGGTGAGGTATGGTATTATACTACTGGTACCCAGTTAAAAGGGCTGCTACATGTATTAGATGGTGATGATATGGAAGCTCCATTGGTGAGAGAATTATTAGAAATGATGGAAGAAATACTTCGACAAATGGATATTACAGAGAAATTAACGATACAAGCAAAAGGCAATCGCAAATCCTATTTAGAAGCAGAGAATGCGAATATAATAGCCAGTAGACAGTCAAATAATGCCAAATGTGACAGTAACAAAAATGATAGCAATATGTCTGTTCTTGGAGATGGAGAAGTAGTCAATGAAGTCACAGTTACTAGTGACGATGTTCATGAAGACTATGATGACCAAGGTGTCACAGATGAAGATGATCCAAAACGGACGAAAAATAACAAATTAAGAAACTCAAATCAAAAGAAAAATGAAGAAGGTATGTAATCCAATGAGATATCAACTATGTATAATTATGTCTTTTATTTTCAATCAATTATACATGTATTATGTATTTCAATTGTGTATAAGAAACTGTGTTGTACAATTTGTATCTTTGTTTCAGTTACTGAACGAGTCACTCGATTAAGGTCTAATCAAATGTTGAATGGAAATTCTTTATTTAAACTTGGAAATGAAAATAACTTCAAAAATTATGTCAATCAGTATGTTTCTAATCCCCTGGCATTAAATAAACCTCAAAGAAATGAAGAAAGAGATAAGAAGCGCTACATATCACATAAATTCTCTTTGTCATCAACACAAGAGTTCAAATGGATAGGACTTCTCAATGGTGAGTTTTGCAGATAAAAACAATGATGCATTAGTATTGTTTATTCATTTAAGTGTTATTGCAACATTCCTAAAATTTTATGAACATGTGAAATGAATGAATTTATTTCAGCAACTAAGCCTTTGTTAATTGGAACATTAAGGCAAACTCTTTTACATTTGGAATCAAACATAGTTTTACAATTTATGCATCCAAATTGGTCATTATTACGTAAACCATGGGTTCAAGCAGTACAACTTTGTCAAGCACCACGAGATTTTGCGAGAGCTTTATGTGTGCTACAGGTAATATTAAAGAAAATTTAAAGGACAATTTCATATATTCTTTACAGTAGAATAATAATTTATATAATCACACTTTATGGTTTTAGGCATGCATTAAAAGTGTTGTTTGGGTCCCAGCATGGCATGAACAATTGGGTCATGTCAAACTTATGCGTACTACTGCTGCAGAGCGAGAGGAGAGGAAAAAATTAGATAAAAGAGAAAAAAAAGAGAGGGATGAAGAAGAAGAACGATATCGGACAGCATATAATTTTGTCAAATATTCTTTAGGTCTTCGACATCAGGTAAATGCTGTTGTTATATAAAAAATTGTCAATTCAATTAATCAAATACATGTACAAATAAAGAATAGAAAGATTCATGTAGTATTACTTTTTAAATAGGTTTGGAAACAGAAGGGAGAAGAATACAGAGTCCATGGCCAATGGGGATGGTTGTGGAATGCCACAACCAGGAAGTTCAAGAAACATAACAATAATTCTAAGGCTAGCCTCTATGACGGCCCTGCAAAAATTGCTGTGAGAGTTAAAGAAGGTAGTACTATCAAGGTGTTGGCAGTAGAACCTAAAACATATGAATATCTAACATCCAATGATACTGCAGATAGAGATGTTATGGATAAATGTAAGTTTTATATATTTAGTTGTTATATAATATGTGTCATTGGGCACATTATTTTTAATTTGTTTGTTTTTATTTTAGTGCCACCTTCAATGCGAAATATGCAATTGGAGAAAGATAATGAAGATTTTGACGAGATTGACGTGGAAAAAGCTTTAAGCTCCTCTATGAGAAGATACTATCCTAAAATTGCTAGAAAATCAAAACTAGACGACTTTCTTGCTCGAAGGACGTATTTAAAATTTATGGAAGAGAAAAAAATTGGTAACTTATTAAGTAGTGTAAAAAAAGAAGACATGGACGTTAAAAATGAGGATGAAAAGAATATTGATATAGAAAACGAGGAACCTGATGTTACATCCATTTGTGATGCAACTTATGACTCCCAACCAAAAACTGCTAATGCCGGGACTATCAACATAGACAGTTTAAAGGAGAAATACCAGAAACTCTCTCTTCTTACCAAACATTACAAATGTTATTCTGCAAGGTGCAATAAAGTAGAGTTATCATCATTACTTCAATCTGGTCAAAATATTGACTGCTACTCTCCTTTGTGTATTGAAAAAGGGAAGTTGTTGAATAAATTGCTTGACCTAATAAAAAAAGGTGCAGTAAATTCCACTAATTTTCTAAATTCGAAAGAAAATAGAATGTCAATTTTAGAACAATGTTTGTTAGGAAAAAGTTCGAATTCAAGTGAAAATATACTTAACGATCTTTTATCAGCAGTAGCATGTGCTCAGGAATGTGACACTAAAAATGCTGATGGATTTGTTAAGAGAAAATCTACTGGTGATTGTGATATAAAATCTGAACAGTATGATGAAGATTGTTCAATGGGTTTATTAAAGTCGGAAAGTACTCTTGAAGAATCTGCAGTTCCGGCAGTGGGTAACGAAATGGATATTGATATAACGTCTAATAGCAATGATGATAATGACGTTGAAATAGGCCCTCTGAAAGAACTAACGGATAATGAAAGTCAAGAACAAAAAAGTGAAGGCATGCGACCGCCGATACCCAAACTTAAAATAACAAGAGGTAGAAATTCCAAACCGAATAATGTTAACGTTAGCAACACTGACAATTCAAAAGAATCCTATGAATGTTCTGTAACTCAGTCGAAAAAAAATGAGCCTCCTAAATACCGGGCGCCAATAAATAGAAGGTTTGGTCTTACCAGGTCTATTAAACGTGAGGACAAACCCATAAAGGAAGAAATTGCAGAAGGCGGGATTGTGAGAGTATATTCTTCTGAGAAACCTGTTGGTAAAGTCTATCTAAAAAGAGTTCAGACATCTGTCGTAGAAAAGAAAAAGAAAAGAACACCGGTTAAATATCCTCTTTGTTCATCATTTCACACAAAAAGCAAAGCTAAAACTTTAATGGTTTTGCCATCGCACGAACTGAAGAAATTATGCAGACAAGCTGGATTGAGTAGCGTTACTGGATTTAGTCATAGTGCTAAACCTAATCAACTGGTTTGGCCCTATCCCTGTCCGAGACCACTATTTAAGACCTGTTGGTTGTATCGTACTGTCAATCTTCAGTGGCTGGCTAGCGCCGCATTACAGCTGCGGATTATGTGGGCATGTTTGCGATGGGACGACATGGCCGCCAAACCGGCTACTGCAGATGGAAAACATCAATTAACTACTGATACGGAAATTGTGTCCCTTGAATTGTTGAAGCATCGGCACGTTGGTCAGTTTTCAGAACGCACTCAATATTTACGTCGACGTGTGGTAATACCGCTTGAGTTGCCGAAAACGGTACGTGAAGTTACTTCAATTCGAAGTGGGCTTAGAAAGAGAAAACGAGCTGAATCTCCTCAAAATACAGAGCCACAGGTAAGTCATTTCTCTCTAGGAAACCTGTCTTAGTATCCATTTTAAACACAAATGTTCAGGCTTTAACTGACATAGAGTTTAACGAACACAGAAAACAACAAAAAATAATTCTACAAATTATACTTATTACATTTATACATACTCCCGATAATTTACACATTTTTTTTGTCTTCCATCTACAAATGTTGATCAGATATAAATTCACAGACAGAGGATTGTCATAATAAGACCAAAATTTACATTGTATGATTTTAATTTAGGTGTCAGAAGAATGGGTGGATGAAGATAAATTGGAGTTATGGGAAGTCCGTCAGTATGGCGAACGGGCTGAGCGAGTAACGCCTGTGACACGGACTTCCACTGGAAAATTGCCCCAACGTAACAATGCCCCAACGCCGCCTAATGCTGATCTCAAAGATAAAATGGAACAACAACTGCGTGAACAGAGAGCTGCCCATCAACAAAAAAGAGCGCTGGAGATGTCTCAAGGTCAATATTTTTACTATGCCATTTAAATTAAAAATACATAATCTCTGTATATAATTCTTATCTTTTTTTTATAGACAAAAACAAGTCAAATACAACTACCGGGAAGAGTACTTTAACTTCATTATTAACAACTAATGCTGCAACGCCTACTGGTCAAAAAACTATCATAGGAACGAGAAGAATAATCATGACAAAAGGTGCTGATGGTTCCACGAGAGTAATCAGTCAACCTGTGACAAAGACTGTTACATCTGGAGACACCACTCCGAAATCCACTCCACAGAAGGAAGGTCCTCAGAAGGTTCAAATAATTCGGGCGCCAGACGGCAAAATCACCGTGAGGGGTCTGCTGGCCGGGCAGCAATTGATACAGATGGCAGATGGACAGTTACACATTGTCATGGCGGGACAACAGAGGGTCACCGGCCAGCTGGTGGCGGCCTCGCCAGCTAAGTCCGTTACCCAAGAGGTGACAGGTGAGGGTAGCGAAAAGGTGGGCATTCCGTCGAAAAACATAGTGGAGGAGAGCAAGACCCCAGCCACAACACGTGTCATGGCGCAGGCCCCGCAGCAAGCCATCGCGCCGGCGCGGCAGATCGTCGTGCAGCCGGCCGCGCAACCCTCGCCCGCCGTCTCTCTGACGCAATCGGTCACCCAACAGGTAATTACATTATAATAGCATAGTATTTTGAAAGGCGGCTTAGAAAACATTTTTTTTTAATTCATCGTGTCATGCGAAAGGAAGTTTATAGCTTATTAATAAAATATGAATAATAATTTAGATTTTTATCTTATTTTAGGTAACCAACAAAGGCATTGTGCTTACTGCTAAATAAATAAATTTTAATTTAATGTAGTCTTAATTACAGGCGTGCACTATGGTTGAGCCAAGTTACACTAAAATATTACCAAATTTCAAAGCTAAATTGTTACAATTTGAAGTTAAACCTATATTTATATTATATCTTAAATAATAACAATAATTAAGTTAAAATGTTAAGAGGTATATATACAGGTTTCATTTGAAATGTTTTGTTACCATTTAATTGTATGATTTTGCATGGGGTGTCTGATTTAGAACACGCTAATTATTATGATTTATAGGTGGTCGTGCAAGCGGGCGCTCGGCCGACCCTGCAGCCGCGCCCGGCGAACCTGCAAACGGTGCTTGTGCAAGGACAGTTGCTGCAACGCGCCGCCGCACCCGCCCGTGCTCCGGCTCCACGCGTGCGAGCCGCCGCCACGCAACAGATAGTCGTCAACAACCCCGTGTTGGTGCAGCAGCTCGCCGCCGGCAAGATCCAGCTGGCGACGGTCAACGGTCAACAGGTGCTCATCCGGCCGACGGGGAACAATCAGGCGCAGATTGTAGCGCACATCGGACAGAGCCCGGCGCCCGTACCGCGGGTCCCGGCGCCGGCGCTCGCGCTGGCCCCGGCTGCCCCGGCGGCCCCGGCGCCCGCTGCCCCCGTCACACCCGCGCCGCTCACTGAAGATCAAATTATGGAAAAACGCCTGCTGGCAGGCCAGCCACCTGGCACAGTTATAAAGACTGTCACCGCACAGGTAATTATAATCTGTATTTTATTTATACCTTGTGTCACTGGTGAAATGTTTTCTTTGTTTTGTACTCTGGAAAGTACCGATACATATAGGTGTAATCTTAAAGTGATTTGTTGCTGCTACTTATTTTTACCGACCCTTATATCTCCAGATATTTCCATGTATGGCGTCATCATGTTTAAGGTCTGCAGTCACGAGCTTGCACTATTGTCCTCAACTTTGTTTATTACCGTCAGTTTCTCCATATTTAATGGAAGCTTCTTTCAACTTCTCTTTTAGAAGAATATATTTCAGAATTCGGTAGATGAAAATGCTGAAAAGTAATGGAGAATGGTCTAAATTATTTTTGTCTATTTTTTATATAACAGCCAAATCCACTACATTACTATTACAATAATTATCAGATTATGGTTAAATTCAAAAAGTTAATCTTAATAATGTGAGCCTTCAAAGTCCTTGTAAGATATTGTTAGTATTGATGTGACACTGTTATATTTCTTTTACAGGTAATGCAGACAAGTACAGGTCCCAGCATAGTTTTGCAGGGATTACATGGATACTCGTTGACACCACAACAATTAGCTCTTGTTCAACATCAAGTGAAGCAGCAACTTTTAAAAGGTTGGTTGAACTTCACTCGAACTTTTCATGCAAATAAATTCTAGCAAATTGTTATATATTAAAATTATTCAGATTTTAAATTTTTAGTTAATCATTCGTTGACATAGACCAGACATGAACACCAATATGTAAAAAACAAAGTATAAATTGAACTAGTTATGCAACACCAGTGTGCCCATATTTCAGCACAAGAGTCAACAGGAAAGCAGGGGATGCTCGGACCGCGCAAGATGTGGTTAGCGGTGCACCCGCCGCCGGGCACTGCGCCCGCGCTGGCGCCCGCGGGTCCCGTGCCCGTGCAGACGCTCCAGCCGCTGCAGCCGCTGCAACCGCTGCAGCCACTGTCGCTGCCCCCGCAACAGGTAATATACTTTTACTAACTCGCCATCCAACTTTTGCCGCTCTCGTCAGCCACGATGGACGCATAGAATAAGAATACTATAGACGACCGTTTGGCGTATTGTATGAAACAGAATATTATTATCTTATAATACTAGTTAAATGTTTGTTTTCGTTTAATTGCGTAATTGTAAGTTTGTTGTAGTTAAATTGTTGCATAGTTCAATTAAATGTTTCTTTTCGTTTTTTAACTCAAAAGTGAAGTTTGTTAATTATTATGCTCGACAAAATATGCATATAAAAACAAAAAATGTAGTAATAATTCAGTCATCTATTAGCAGAAAGTATATAAAGTGTCTTGTACGAGCCAAAAAACAAATACGTCTATAGTATTCTGTCTACGGATGAGAGTAAAGAATAGTACGACTTAAGAGAATTATAGCTATGCCGCTTTGAATGTAGTACGAGCTACGTGCGGATGTTAATCCTTGGTATGGAATTAACTAAACTAAAGCTTCGCGTTCGTACTTCAATTTCCATATCAAAAAATACAAGACACGGTACTATTGACCGACGGACAAAGAACCGTACCTTTCATGTGCTATACACAAAATACATTTATTAAAAATGTGGATCTGCTATTAACAAGAATCAGTTTTCGTTTAAACTAACATTTGTTTATCTACTATGTTCAAATCGGTATAAGTATAATAAATCAATCTAAACTTCGCTTGAGATGTTCTGTGAACATGGTGTACTAAAGTGTATATAGAATTATTTTATTTTTAAATTGCCTAAGTATATGCTCTTCTTGACCGAAGGAATTGTTGATATTATATTATCTAAAAAGTAACTCAACTCCCAAAATGTATGCAGATAGAATTAAAACAATATGAAAAAATAAACCAACTATACAAGTGCAATTTGGATGTGTATAGTCCCACATTTTATATAAATAAAAGTAATGTAAAGGAACATTTGATAAAGAATTACTCTCTACCCTACTGTATGTAAGCCGATTGTGTAACTATGTTCTTATCTTAACGTGTTTGGGAAAAATGTATGTTCATTTGCTTTAATAATAAGCAATTACAATTTTATGGGCCAAATGATTTTAAAGTCCACTAAGTGATGCCCACATGTACCTAAAATTGTAAACTAGTATGATTTCGACTTCCTGCCAGTATTTTTTTCAAGGGACTCTCTTCAGACAGCTCTGATTTAGTTTGATCATTTGTCCCATAATTACGATTTAAAATACAATAGAGTATGTTATACACACAGATCGTAAAAGCAAGAATTTTAATATATATTTATATATAAAATTGATTAAGTTACTACATAAACTTACATTCATCTCAATGGGCATTTACAATTCACTGTCAGGGAGTATCAAGAAGAATATTTGGTAAAATTAAGTTACAGCAAAGACAATAGACAAATCCACTTCTACTTTTATTGGTTTTCTTTTTTCGCTATCATACCAACTGGCACATAAAAAATATAAAAAATTATTATGTTCGTTTTAAAAAACAACGCCGCGTGGTTGGCGAATCTCCTAGACTTAAATCCTTGTTTACTCTTGTGTTTGTGATCTGTGGGTTTAAATAATATTAGTAATATTGGACTATTCTAAACCACTATTGTATTAAACGCATTTATAAACATTTTATAGCCTAAATTGTGATCTGTTTCATAAATGCAATTATATTTTTTATGAAACCAATGTTGTTGCAATGTGAAAGTTTATTGCAAACATCATAATAAGATTAGAAAAAAACAGGAGTAGATTAAATTGTCACTAGAATGACACTGTAAGACTGGATACATGTAAATAACATTTGTATGTCCTATTCATATTTATTACGCATTAATATAATTATTCCTTACGCCACAATTATATATCATTTCGTCGCGGTATTGTTAATATTTATACCAAAGAGTTCTTTGTACATTGTGTATAGAAATATGTAACACATTATTTATATATTATTTATCAAAATTATTTTAAATAAGAAACCGATTTCTTATCATTCATATATTGTATGGTGTAATCAGTTCAATTAGGGTTTACAATATTATGTTTCGGGTATTGTACTGGGTACCCAATTATAATTTTCAGCACAGTATTTCACAATGAATAAAATACTCAAAACATCATATTACTAACTCTGATGGGACAAATTCAATATTTAAATACGTCATATTATTAATACCTGATTAGTAAGTAGTTTATAAATTGGATTATTCTTTAAACAGAATATAGCAACTAGATTTATCCACCCATTTTCATATTTAATAATAATTAAGTTATGTACAACTCGATTTAGTTTTAGTTAGGTCATGTTCACTACAGTTATTGTAAAACATTCGTTTTTACGGCATGTAAATATAGCAAATTTTCACATTTAGATTAAATTTACCTGATTTTCGAAGTATGTGTTATGCCAAAGAATCGAAACATACTTATATATTACTGTAAAGGCCTCTGTATATATTTTTTCAACTATTCGGAGCAAAATAATATTGTACTAGCAATTAGCTATTGATCTCCCATCTGTAGTAAAAATTTTGACGATCCCTAAACGGCGTTTATTAATTATGATTAATTATGAGCGTTTCTCTAATAGCCATATTTTAGAAAGCAGTACAAATTGTCGCATGGTTTACGATTAACAAATCACCTACGGCTTTCCACAATGTCTAAAACTATCTGCTAAATAGCGAAATCAACCAGAAAACCCTATTTAAATAACTCTAAAGCTTCAAAATGTTGGTGAATTACTGTATTCCAAACGGTGCCCGCAGTCTTCGCGATTACTATAATTTACATGAGACTTATTTCTTTATTCATTATACGTAACTAATTAAATACCCTACAGACTCTTATTCTGACATTTGAATTTCCATTTGACAGTCTTGTATATATTTCTCAAGTCTAAAACGAATGACGATACAAGGCCTTTACAGTGATAGTGTATTGATGAATAATATAACGTAATTGATCTGTCTACTTATAATTGTGTAGTCGAATAGTAATTGCTGCTGGTATCAGAAATTGCTCATACACCACCTGTCAATGTGTAACCCTTAGATATAACATTTCGTATCTTTGAAATAAATGGCTAGTGCAATATATAAATTGAATAAAACATTACTATCAGCATCGACTTTTATTTAATCAAGTCCTTTTTTATTTATACAAGTTTATTTTCTGGTTTACTTCAGTTATTCAAGTCGTTTTGTGGGGGTGTATGGGCAATTATCTATTAAGCTAGTTCACAAAACATCAATTAAAACATAATGATGTACACACATTGTAGATTACCATATCGAGTCTTGTAAGTCATTATTCGATATTCATTTGTACTAATATATTCCCACAAAAACGGATTCTTATATATTGTTTTCTTTTTTATTGAATTTTGTTTAAATTTTGTACCAGTAAAAATAGTTATGTTTATATGCGTATGGGTAATACCAATTTGGTATGTCAATGTGTTTATGTATCATTTTTCTATTTCAAACAGCTTAAGAATATTTTAGTTTTGATTTGATTTTGTTCTTGTGATAAAAATAACTTCAAGTTTCAGAGTCAGCACTAATAACCTTAGTTTAGCAAAAACTACAATATTTTTGAAATAGTTGCTCAAAGTACGAATTTATCTTTAAGTAGAGATTAGAAAACTGCAAGATTCTTACATTATATTAATTATAGAATTTAATTATTACGAGAATTGAATTCCATAATTATTAATAGAAGTAAATGATTACTAGATAAAATAGGCGTGTAAACGTACAGAGTCCGAAGGTCAATATTGTTCGAAAGCTTAACTTTTAATCAGTTTAATAGTGATTCCTAACGGTAATCAGTACTTCAATAAGTCAGGATATATACACATACGAGTCGGAGTCGCGGAAGAATAGAAATGGTTTGTCTCGGCACAGCATTTTAATACCGAAAATAAACAAGTGTTATTATTTAAACTTCATAATTAAAACGAAAGGGATGCTCCAAGGAATTATGGAAAGTAAACATTTTGGAACCTTTTTTTATGATCTAGTATTTTATTTCCACATTAATAATTTGTTCAAGTGGGTTTTATGTTGATTATAAACAGTGACTGAAGTACAAACATGTGTTATTTATAAAAACTACAATTCATGTAATTATTTTTGCATTTATAGGATGATTCTGAGGAAGATAAAAAAAAGCGACAAACTTTAGTAAACGGCGAGGATCACGTCGCCGAAGCGGCTAGTCACAAGGAAGCCATTCCTTCCAAACCGGAAGACATAAAGGAGAATAATACTAAGACAGACATTGTAAACGCAGGCCCTGAAGGGGTTCCGCAAGGCAACAAGTTTGTTCTAACACCTGATTACATACAGCAAAGTGAGTAAATGTGCTACTTGCTTTTTATTACTTTAGGATTGGTCAAGTCATAAGTATAACGTCATTCTAAATACATTTGCAGCCATTAAAAGTGCCCTCAAGCAAGAGAATTTAAATCCTGAAATAGAAGAGAAACTCCTTCAATTACAAAGGTACCAGGAAAAGCAGATGAAGCCCGAGGCACACGTGGAGAAGGAGGTCCGCGTGGTGGCCGTGCCGGCGCGTTCCCCGTCCCCCTCGCCTCCCCCGCGTCGTCGTGCCGTCTCCCGCCACGATGACGATAATGAGCGGATCGACAGCAGTCCGAGGAAGCGTGCGCGACCAGAAAGACCGGGCCAAGCCTCCCCGCCCCCCGCAACCCCGCC
>DWJN01003928.1:0-12989 GCA_018248895.1 Carystus phorcus
AAACGAATTTAATGAAAAGTCTAATGTCAAATTTGACAAACAACTGTCTCCTCGCTGTTACCAAATGCTGTCATAAAATGTCAAATTGACAATAAGATATCACGTACACAGCGTACACTACCACCACAGGTACATAGATATACTACCACTAACATACTAGGTACCAAAGTAACAACTACATAAATTGTTAATATAAAACTCATCAAGCTAAGGCAATGTCTCCCTTTTCTAAGATAAAACTTTAAACATACAAATTACATTATTTTTTTACTTTCATATTTTAAATAATAGGTATTTTTTTCATTTTTGACGATAATTATGACTCAAAAACGCTGTGATTATTTATCCAGGATTTGTTTGAGAATGATGAAGCCAGTTACCTACTACTGCCACTAGTTGGCGCCACTAGATTTTGTGAGATCGTGTTGTATGACATTATGCTCATTGTAATTTAGAGACAATATGAGAGTGTTCTATAGATTTTGTAAAATTATAATATAAAAAAATTGTTAAAATCCCCAGTCATACATTCCATGTAGGTATTTATAAAACAAATATTTTGCATCTGATATCTAAAAGGTGCCTTATAAACAGGGAAAGAAACAGCAAAAGAAAATCCTTAGCACATCTTTTAAAAACAATGCCTACACTAATTATAATCATAACTGAAATACTAACGTAGCTGAACCGGCTATGGCTATTTATTTTTATGTGTCATTACCATTTATTTAAAGAACATATTTGCAGCAAGCCGTTTCTTGGCATGTTTCTTAAATATTTCTAAGAGTAGATCAAGAACTGACTTTGGTATTTTATCTTAAAATCGTATACCGAGTCTCACAAAAGATCGATCCAGCTCACAAAGGCAGAATGAGGAAGTAACCATAATACATATTTCTAGTTTGCCGATTAAATAATAATTAACAGCTTTTTGTTATAATATCTTGTTTTTGGATTATATAAATAAAAAAAATACTGTCACTTGTATACTCAAGATGTTGCAGCAACGTTTTTAGGAATTCAAGACGTCTGATACATTCATACATTTCTATTTTGGTGCTAATATTTATTGTAAAGTTCTCAACGAAGAAATTACCTCTAAATCATAGATCATCGTAATCCAATTCTACAGTATATAATGTGTACTCTATGGTTTCTATAATTAATCTGTGGAAATTGGGCAGAAATCGAGTGCTTGCTGTCTCGTTTCGTTTACGTCGTGTTGTTAAAATTTCGGAAATGCGTTTGAAATGGACGAAACTGCTTTTATTAGAAAAAGACTGAGTATATTAGGAAGTGAACAGTGTTTTAATATAAATGTTAGTTATTTGTAAATAGTATTGTGATTTGTGTTGTGTGATTGATGTAACGAATCAGTGGTACGCAAGATGGACGAATTGTCTAAGGGCATGCCACAAACAGGAAGCATTGGTGCAACTGACAAATTTGAAGAGAGTGATGGTAATTGTTTTATCTTTTTGCCTTGTATCTACTTTATGATATAGTCGTAATGTATAGTTTCCAGATAAAATTACCCTATTTCTGAAGATATAGTCAAGCACGTCTGTAGAAATTCCGAAAAATGCGTATATTAAAAGACAAAATACTATTAAAGTGTCGGTTTTTTTCATTCTCTGGAATGTCTAGACAAACCACTAACAATGTAGAGTTTTTAATTTGGAAGGCACATATAATTATGTTAACTTAAAAAATATATATTTTATTTACATTTAAATTTATTGATAAATGCTTTGTTTAAAATATTTTTTATAGTTTATGTAAAAACAGAGCCACATAACATAATTATCTTGTAATCACAACAATTAATTCATCTTAGAAAAAATGCAACTCATTTTCTTCTAAACCAGTTTTTACTCATTTCTCAACTATATTTACCCAGTAGATTTAGATAAAAGTCACTTTTGTCATCAAAACAATGCATGAATTTTAACAATACAATTTCTAAATGTTACACTGCAGCTAAAATAGATCTCACTTAAATTAATACTTCAATTCGGTTGTGATATAGGATATATCTAGATATAAATGTAGTATAAAACATATTAATATGGTTACATTGTTTTAAAATCATGTATAATATAATTTATTTCTTCAATTATTTTGAATTAATCTAAAATTTCATTGAAAATAAAATTATGTGTAGAAAGAATAGACACTTAAATTCAAATTTCAGGCTTACTGAGAATCAAAATGCTCTGATGGGCCGTCCAGTACCATAGTATCATACAAGTCAATACAATAATTTCACATTTATAGGCATTTTTTTTACTAGAACTGTTTAGTGTGTCAATATAGATGTAAATCCTAATTTAATAATCTTAAACTTAGAGGCATATTATATGCAATAGTCAGTATTATTGTACTTTGGTTTGGCTCTCTCATATTATAATATATCTTACATTTTAATGTTCAATCTCTTTGTATAAACTTGACTTAAATCTGAGTTTAAAAGAACTTGAACATTCTTTTTACATCCACTTTTTGAAATTTCAGTAAGTACATACATTGGTGTCAATTTTCACCTACCTCAAAGTTAATTTTATATTATTCTGTATGTTTTCATACAAATTTGCTAGTTATTATAGAATGCTATAAATATTAACACCTTACATATTATTCCTCTTACTTAAGCTGCATGTTGTGCTTAAATTAGGCATCATTATTTTTTGTTTAATTTGTCTGATACTATAGACATGAATTTATGATTTCATATGAACATATGATATGTGTGAATATCCTCAGTCAATCTAAATAATAGTTAATAAATTGAAACTATAAGTAATGTGACGTGTCAATATTTTATGTCATATAAACTGTGCAATTACACCTTAATTTGATCTTTTTCGGGCATTTGAATAAAAGCTTTATGTTAAAAAAGTTTTTTACTTTTAATTTATTACTTCTTCACTATTGAATATAGATAAAATTTCGTGGGCCACTGCTTATAAATTGTGAATCCCCATTTCTTATTATTATCTGTATATTTTCTTATTGCAACACCAATATAGATCCTATTTGAGTCTCCTGTTGACTTCTGGGGGTCGACCTGGACCACTTTAGAAACAAAAGGTGTAGAGATTTCTAACAGTGTGAATGTAAGATGAAACAAAAAATACTTCCTCTCTGGATTAATTCATAATTTTATTTACACATGAAGATTTGTTTCAATTCAGTCTGATCTAAGTGTGGAATAAAAGGATGTGAATAAATTAAGTTATAATATTCACCATCAACTAAAATGCATTATAAATACACCCCAATGTTTGAATGAATCAGGGGAATTGTAATAGGAAAATCACTAAATCTATGTTAATGACCATACATAGATATCACATAATACACACACAAAATTTGTTATGTAGATATTAAAAATATATTGTTAACAGCACTCAGTACTGTTTTTGTTTATATCACATTTGTTTAAGTATTCTATGTTCCATGGGAATGAATAGTTTTTTTCATCTTCAAAAACCTATCTGTATTAACCCATTTTTATTCGATATAAATTATACATTGTATCAGTTTTATTTGTTCAGTGATTTTCCTGTGACACGTACAAACACATAAATTATTATACTATACTTCTAAAGTATAATATATAAAAACATATGTATTTTATTATTATATGAACCATGACCCTTGGTTCATTCAGGCGTTGGGAACTTTACATAATCCTAACATGTTAGATGTTGTTTTTACATAATAACTTTATAAGTGGTCAATACAAAATCAGTCTTCAATTAAATATGCCATATTAAATATTCTGATGCTAGTCATAAGCATCAAGTAAATGTGTCAGATGTCGCTTAAATTTATATGGAATAAATTTATATGGCTTAAATACATATGGAATCGCATGACAAGCACAAGCTTTTGAATCATTAAAATCAGTACATTCAGTAAAAAGTTATTAGCTTATATACATAAAAGAAAATACAAAGAAATTGAGAACCTCTTCCTTGTCTTGAAGTTGGTTAAAAATGAATTAATAGTATAATTGCAATATCTGAAGGGAAAACTTTAAAAAACCTGAAACATTCATCCACTGAATATTTAATAAAACTTTTAACAATAACATGCAGAAAAAGTAAATGTTAATGTGTGCAAATAAATATCAGCCAATACTTTACCAATAAAGTGATTGAAAAGATAAAAGATATATGGTTTAATGTCACCTTCAACATACTTGATCATGTCAAAAATATAAGATTGCCTACATGTTTATGTAGATTATGTAATTTTGTGTGTTTAGCTTTTTTTAGAAAATATACATCATTCTTAATTGTGTAAGTAGTCAGCCACTTAATTCTAAGTTGACTTTATGTGAAAAATTATGTATACAGTGAAGGAACTTTGAAAATTGATAAAATGTTACTTGGTTGTATTTCATTGTTAACTATTTAAATATTTATAGTTTTTGTACCTGACATTCCATGAATTAATTTTGTATTTATGCAACAACAAGTCAATTAAAAATCTCAATTAAGGAACGACTTCCAAAGTCTCTTCTGAGTTTGACTTGTACTACATAAGATATTAATTGAAATATGGTAGACCATTCAAAAACTATATATGTAGGTAGGCATATTGATTGATCTCACAAAACAGGATGGGCCATCACATTCCCATTTAATTACATTGCAAGGTAGTATTTGATCAAAAAAATTATAAAAAAGTTATGTTATGCATAAGTTGAGTGAACACATAGACCTTTGAGAATTCTGCTAACTGAGGTTATATACTAAGTATACATAAATATAATTATATACTAAGTATACATAAATATAACTCAAGTTCAAATACTACAAAAATGAACTATATTTCCAATTACCGGTACTACACAAGCATGAAATTTAAGCACATGTATTGATTGGACTTTACATTTATTTATATTTCAATAATAGCCAAATGGTTATTTAAGACATTTGGTGGTTTTTGATAGGCACAGCTTTTACAGAGGATGTGAAGCGTGGTTTGCGGCACGCACGTCAACCATGCTAGCGTTGGTAGAACAGCTGCGGTTGTACCTCGGTGGCGGATGTGAGTGTGCATGCATTTCTTGCATATGTTAAAACCCCCAAGACTTCAACAACTATTCATATCAAATAATACTTAACCCATTTACAATAATACCTGTTACACAGGATACTACAAACTGTTGTAACAAATGTGTTCATGTATAGTCAGCTGTGAATAGTATTTTAGTATTTTTTTGCAAGGCTTATCAAGATGTTAGTTTATGTAATATAATGTTGCGTTTTGTCGATATGTTGACTAAAAATATATAAAAGTAACAGATCATATTGTCAATAACAAAGTGTTACCTATTATAGAAGTGTGCAAGTAGAAAGTTTATGCCATCAAAAATATTACTTGTAAAAAAAGTTAGTCTCGCAACTCAGTTTTTCTACCCTAATGAGTTGTGAGATCAATGTAATACCAAGTTGGTTAATTTATTCAGTCCCTACTTAAGTGACATTCTGTGTTAAATTACGTATTTAGCTTATCTAACAGCATCATATAGTGGCCATAACAATATTAAAAATCTTTCAAAAATTTTGGCTAGTTGTCATTATTAAACTACTGTTTCAAATTAAATAAAATTTGAAATATCCTGTGTTTTCTTCAACGCCTACTTAGTGATTGAAAATTTAGGCTTCTGGTTTTTTCTACAACTAAGTTCTAGGGAGGGGGGTGGGGGTCGAAAATGGCCTAAACTACTTTGAGAAAAAAATAATGATACGGCCGAGTCGCTTTTTTGTTCGACTTGGCGGGGGCACTGCCCTGCCCCAAAATATGTTCAATTCAATATTTCACACGTAGGCTACGGTTTAAAAATTAGACTGTCAATTGTTACGAATATCACCCTTAATTACACAGACCTGCGTCTATATTTCTCATATCTATTTAATTTGAAGATAAGAGGAAAAGTAGAATAGACCTATTTAATGTAATCAAATTGTTTGTAATATTCTTAAATAATAAAACTATCACGTGTGTAAACAATAAATTTGTTGTGTTCGCGGCGCGAGGTATGCTATGCCAAAAGTACCGGGTGTTCCCTCCCTCAGTCCAAGCCATGAGTCAGCGACCCTGAACCATTAATATGATGAGAAAAGTGTTTACAGAGGTCATACTGTATATGTTTAAAGTAAATATTATAACGTCCTTCTTTCATAATGTATATAGGTTGTGGCGGAAGACATAAAGCTTCCAGCTGCTATTCGGGCAGTCAACAATAACTCTATTTTTAAATTAAGCGCGTTAGAATAAATACAGCTTGAAACAGTTTAAATAAACCTTCCATTTATTATTAATAATTGTAATATTATCATGTTCATCGACGGTTCAGTTTATAAATGAATAACTTAATAATTAAAATATATATCTACTTTTAAATTTTAAGATGTTTATTCTTTTAGAAATTATTAAACGTGAAACGTTTATATATCACCGAGCTGAGTCTCCATTTGTCGTCTGTCGTTAAGTCTAATATTTTGTCACTGCTCATCGACTGCAGTTTCTGAGCGTTCCTTGCCTAAATATTTCACGGACAAGCTCGTAGATATTCGTTAAAGTATTTACCATATATCTGATATTGCTAAATAGTGTTTTTTTTAGCAGAATAATTTTACGATTGTTTATTACAAATAAAACATGAACGAAATATGGTTATTCCGCCCTTTATGCGCTATTATTTTTTCGCAAATGGCTCATCGAATGAACGCGTACATCCTATAAATAGCAAAAAAATATTTCTGACCGAATTGTCTGTTAGGTGTATGTTTGGCGCTTACAACTGTTTTGTTCTAAACTCGAACCAGGTGAAAAATATTAAAAACTGATATATCCTTACCTTAAATAAACTAATCGCTAATTCATTTTTAGTGATGGAGCATTTTATGCATCTACGAAGATCGATTGTAAGTTCTCTGCGAAGACAGGAATATTGTTTTTGGTATTTTCCATTAATTGTACATGACTATTTACTTTACTTTCATACAGATTAAGATTTCTTAAAAATATTGTCTACTTGTATACATTTTTAGCTACCGACTAGATTTTTTTCCCGTTTGGAAACACATCAAAATCCTAATGTGCCAGTTCGCGAGAACAAGTTGGGTGGAGTAACAATTAGAAACCAAAGTCTTCACGAATTCGAATTTGAGCCATAGTTGGCATCTATAGGACATGCCAACGCGAACATTGGTCTGATGAAACTATTACTTTGTAATGATTATTGTATGACACTAGAGTTTATTATAATAGTTTGGCCACTAAGTCATTGCCGCTTTTGTCGATAGATTATTTAATAATAATTCTGAATTTTCCTTCGTATTTAAAATCTGCAATTACTTAGTGCCAACCCAATAGCAATAGGTAAGGCCATTGTTGATGCTTTGTCACAATTCCATTTACTCGGCAAACGAGCAGATGGGCCACTTGATTGTTAATGACGACCGTCGCCCATGGTACAGTAAGATCAACTGCTTCACCATTGCATTGCCTGTCACTGAGACATGGGGACTGGCATTATTTCTGGCACCCCGTCACTACTGAAACATGTAGAAGGCGTCAATTATCTCTAGAGAGGGTAATTGACAAAGTTCCAATTCTTCAACATAATTTTTCGCAATTACGTAGTTTTCATGTATGTTTTTTTATATTGAATTTCGTTTAATTATAATTAATAATAAACGCCAAATAACGTCACACATACTTCATAACGGCATTTTTGCCTTTACTTTGACCATATTTATTATTCAATTTTGTAATGATCAATATCAGCTTTATCAACATGTCCAAATTAGAATAACAGGGAAAAAACAAAATGTAATATTTTTTATTAAGGATCCGAGACATTCTTGGTACTTATTGCGTAAAACTGCTTAAAAAATACCACTTTTTCACACATTTATCTTCACCTTTAGTTTGTTGACGATGTCTTGACAATGATGTATTGCGTAAATCGACACAAAATGCAAGGTCTTATCTGAATTTAACTAGATAATATAAATCATCTATGGTTTTCGTATATGAGATCTTATACAATGTGGATTCCTTTAACGCAGTACACCACATAGCTAGGATCATATAGCTGTCACCGGGCCGCATATAGTACGAATTTAATCATTTAAATATTTACGGTCGTAAACCAATTATTAGACAATAGAATTAGTCTTTCATTGCGTGTTTGTCTGACCACGCTAATTTTAAAAACTACCGAACGGATTTTTATACGGCCTTTCCTTATAGACGGAGTCATTCAAGAGGAGGATTTTCGTGTATAATGCTTTGTGTAAATTAGCTGAAATATGACGATTATAGTTGATGTTTGAAAAATTTAAGCCGATTGGAAGTTTTTAACGAAATCGCTACTTTAACACCTTAATATAATTTTATTATTGTAAAATAAATTCGTAAAGTCCGTGATTGGCATAATCAGTCTGTCTTTTATGGATAGCGTACTACAGGCATTATAATGTTTTACAAAAATAGTCACTTATAATGTTTTAATTGGGAAGCTATTTAGACAAATACGATATTAATCCCAATCAAAAAAATATTTTAATTACCTCCAGTATTTCATATAAATTATCATGGTTCCTTTTCCACACAATTTAAATCGATGTATTAGGAATTATTGTGCAACAAATAAATTCAAAGGATTCATATGTCACGCGTGATACAAACATGAATGATGAAGTAATAAAAAAAATAAAGTTGATATTTATGTACACAAAGTAATATATATACCGAAGCGAAGCGAGGGTGGTCGCTAGAAAAATGGTCAGTTGCCGACGTGGAAACTGATAACAAATTTTTATTGCATCAAAGAAGACGCTGAATGCTCACATCTGGTTCGCTTCACTGCGATTTGTCGTAATCAGATAAATCTCGTTTTTACGACTCACGACTTCCTTAACCGAAACAGTACATATCCTTCTTTGGGATTTAAACAGAGGCAACTAAATTTAGGTTATCGCAAATTGCAGACTGATCCTGTGGGATGTGGTGACTGTCGGATGTGCGTCAGTCATGTAGATCCTCAATTATTTATATGTTATATTTAAAAAAAAAGCATGTTGCTAATTATCGAGAATATGGCATTTTTTTATCTCTTGTTGGCCGTCTTCAAACTATGCACGATAGTAGATTATAACGTTGTCACAACCACGTATAGCAATAACACCACCAATCATCCAGCGAAGAAAGCGGGAAATTTTATTACTAGCTGTTTGAACACTTAAATAAACACGTGGGAAACAAGGTTATTTCTTATGTAGTTACATAACAATATTATGCATACATAAGTATAATATGCAAATAATAATATAAATAATTCGTGCCTATATGTATACACATGTTACGCTAATGATGGTAATTACGGCTCCATATTTACAGACAACGCAAGGTTACAACCGATAAATATCTATATATCGGAATATAAATATTAATTGTAATTAAATCGCGCTTATTTCGATATTTATTCCCTATGTAATATGAAGCTAAAATTTAGCGAAATATTTTGGAAACAATTTTATCATTATTAACATTATTTTTTCAATGAGAGTTAGTTAAATAAACATCACAAAGTGTTACGCTAATATTGAAAGTAGTGAGACTCATTAATTACACACCTTGCGTAGACAAATATTCGATTCTCAATCTTACTTAGTGAGCTGGAGCAGCGTCTTGATGGAGGATGACCTTGCTTTATGGGCGAAGCATTTTTAAGGCAGTTTGTCATATTTAAGTCAGCTGGTAAATGAAATAAGGAGTAACATGCCAATCTGCAATAACTGGCGTTTTATTCACTTTCAGAATCCAGACTTCATGCGAAGTGATGATCCGTCCAAAATGTATTTATTTTTCTTTTATTTCTGCCCTTTACTTTTTGATGGCAAATGTTGTTATGAAAAGGTCCATTAAGCAGACTGTATTTTGACCCTGGATTCATAACAATATCCAGCGTTTATTACCAGTGACAATATCAAACACAGCACTCTAGTAATCTCTGTAATATTTTTCAAGCATTTCGCAACTCCTATCCAAAAAACAACGTTTTAAGTTTCCGTCAAATTATAATAGCGGAGCATACCTTCTTTCCTGACTTGTAATGGTTCTTTTTGCATTTTATTCACACCACTGCGGAAACATGTTTAAAACCTTCAATATGACTCTTATTACCTTTTGTAATGACGTAAGGGTAATAGGTAAGACTAATGAGCCTCATAGCATTTACGTTATCTTTAATGGTCGCCGTAGAAGCGTGTCCTTCGTATAAAAACTTTAATGAGATTGCTCCGATCACCTTTCAACCCATTAAACCGCACGATGTAAACAGCGGTACATGGTCGTGTCTTCGTCATGAACATTTGACGCATGTAAAGTGTGTACACTTTGTACGAGTAAATTATCCCCATTTGTTTAAACAAATGACATAACTATTTGTTAAATATTGTAGATGTACAGCTAGATACTTCCAGAGCTTTTTATGCGAAACTCAAATGTTCTTTTTATTTGCAACTGTTTTTATTAGCCAATTCTGAAAACCTCCTCCGCTAGTTCTGCTAACTGAGCGATTTTGTATGGCTTCAATTTTAAATGAAGCGATCTCATAAATTGTTAATTTATCTAGGTACAATGCGATAGATTAAATTTTTCCCCAAACTTACCTTATGCGATCACAAATTAACTATAAGAACTTTAAAGTTTTTTATGGTTTTATTGTTCGTCTTGTCAATAATGAATATACGTGTTGACTTTATTAATTTATTTTGTTGCCGTTTTATTTTTATCCATTAAGCAGTAACAGAAGGTGGAATCAATGTGATTAATATCGCTCGATTGTTAATCTACAGGCTCCCAGACTCCCATAGTGTACGTGAACGAGACGTGTTTGGAGTGCGAACGGGTGCGTGCGGCATGCGAGCGGCTCGGGGCTGTGGCGGCGGCGCGGGCGGCCGACGCGCTACCGGCGCCGCCGCAGCCGCCCGCGCCGCCCTACTACCTCATCACGACGCCCTTCGACGGCGAGCTGTTCGACACCGCGCACAAAGCCAAATACAGGTGTGTTTTACGAAGTTTACATTTATTAACGACGTTCTACAGGAAACTGGTCCGTTATTGTCTCCTCAGTCTAATGGAGACTACGCTATGCTAGTTCAGTGATTACTCTCAATGTAGGTACGTAGTTCTTATGCCAGTTCGTTTTCATAAAACATGGGAAAATATAATTGCTCACATAATTTCAGCACATGTAACATTTATATGTATTTATATATCTTCATGTTGTACGCACGTCATTGGCTAACACAGCAAAATTCTGTTAATACTGTACTTGTTTCGATATCAATAACAATTAATATAATAAGTAATGTACAGTTATTGTTTTTTTTTTATTTCGAGATCTCTTGTTTGCGAATATTAAAATGCAATCGATTACTTGAGAAGATTCGCTTGCGTTATTACTGTGGAATGCTACCAAAAAATAAAGCAGAGACTGATGGCTGTGAGCCGTGGTTATGATGAAATTTATAAATAAAAAAATAATTACTTCCGATTGATCAGCAATTCGCGAAAATGATGAGTCTTTGACTACCAGTATTTGTATTTCTTTTTAATCGATTATACAAACAGTAAACCATCCATCACAGTGTGGAAATGTTGCGTTTGTTTCGATTATTGACCTCCCGGAGGTCATGGAACTGATTGTTTCAATTGGTATACGACTAAATGGTTTGCAAGAAATTGTTTGGAACAACGGTTACCATTCACTGCAAACAAAAGTTGCATAAAATATTGCTCAGAGATTGCGTGGAAGCGTTTGAAGTTGTATGATTGATACGATACGATTCTGAGTCAGCGAAGATCAAAATTGTTGCGATTTAATTGTTTATTATTTTAATCATCGGTCGCTACAACCGCCGACGCGGACGTGCGTCTTATTTACGTTCCGCAAGTTAATTTTACAAAGCTTCTAAGAGTTATATCTAACCTAGTTTAAGATCTCACATTTTTAAATAACCGCAATTGTTATAGTTTTCCAATAAAGCAAAGAAATATAGTTGAATACTTGTTCATAATGTTATTTTGTTCCTATAAATAAATATTTGTATTTTGCATAGGACTTGGCACTCAATTAGATCTCCATTCTTTTTGCGGTGAGGCCTACATAATTTTTGTATTGAGCTTGGCCTTCCTTTTTTACATTTATGTTTTTGGTGGAATATACTATAACGCTACGATTCTACAATAGGAGCTGAGCATTAATGAGAAATGTGACAAAAACGGGGCAAATGTTCCAAGATGATAGAAGTTGAAGTTCGCCGGCCATACTAGTTTATATAAATATATCAGTTTATATTACAACAGCAGAAACTAAAAGAATCTTAATAATATTTTGGTATACATGTATAGATAAATATGTGATGACAAATGGCGAATATTTAGCATAAAGAACGATAATATTTTTGACTCTTAATTTAAATGACTCTATCGTTGTTCTACTCACGAATAATTATGGTATGGCGGTGATTTAATGTTGTCGTAGGTAAAAAGATATACACATTAAAAATAAACATTTCATTATTAGGTAATTGTAAAAAAACTACTAGTGGTTTCTGTAAATAGTTATTTGTTTATTGCTATTATAATAATAAACTGCATGTAAAACGGCGAATTATATCAATTTTAAAATATAAATTAAATTCAAAGTAGTTTATATTCTAATTTATTTAACTATAAAATAGGTATATGTGAACATCTAAACTTGGCAAACGTTAAATTAATATGATCTATAGTTGAAGGAGTAGTTTATAAACATTAGTATGTAGATGTATCTTATACTTAATATATAAAGCTGAAGAGTTTGTTTGTTTGTTTGACTGTTTGAACGGGCTAATCTCAGGAACTACTGGACCGATTTGAAAAATTATTTTAGTGTTACATAGTCCATTTATGGA
>DWJN01003929.1:0-12986 GCA_018248895.1 Carystus phorcus
TTTCAACTTGAAAGTCGTAAATGAAAAATGTTGACCGTAATTTAAAAGTTGTAGGCGGTAACGCAACGGCCCCAAAGCTTAGCTCTTGGAATCTGTATGAAATCTATATCAAACTCGTATAGATTTATTTATGTACTTATTATTAGGAACTGTGAAGAGTCGCAGTTTGCAAACCATGTACAAAATAACTGTTAACAAAAGGACGTAAAGGAAAATTTGTGACAGTTGTTTTAAAACTTTTTATTGCATAACGCCCACCGAATATGTATATTTCTTAAATTTATAACTTTATTCTTAAATTGTCATCTGTATAGTACATACATTTAATATTTTATTTTACGTTGTGTTAAATAAATGAGTGTACTTATAATCTGACCGCTAACACAGCTAACTACCTACCCTTACACTTTTCAGATTTAATAATTAGGATTACTTTACCTCGTTTTATAGGTAACTCATGAAAATTTTAATTTTCTACGTATATACCATATAAAATAACATACGAGTTGCCTTATGATTTATGGTTCATCAGTAACACTCTGAAAATATCCATAGTGATGGCTCACTGACACTGCAGCCGAAACATAAAAAAAAAATTTTTCGGTGGATTCTAAAAGGAAGATTTAAAACTCAAACTTAAACTAAAATAAAAGGTGATAATAACTTGATTCACATCATATCGTTTCTCGTTCGGTAGAAAACATCAAGAGCAAGATAGCTCGGACTCAAGAATAAATTGAGGCTTTACATCTAAAGACTTACTATTATTTATTTACTTCCTTACTAGTGATTAAGAAAGATTTGTAATAAAATACTCGTATATGTATACAGTTCAAAAAATTCAGAGCACAAATCATTTGTACGCAGAAAGTGCATAACCAGCTTAAGCATCATGTCATAAACACATCACACTTCCTATGAAGATGAAGATACTTTTGACTTCATCAGAGCGGTGCAAATGAAGAATAAATTAGGTGTTTCAAATTTCTCATATTAATAACAGTTAACCGTTATATTTTAACAACTTAAACTAAATAAATTATGCCAAATTAAAAATAAAACAGTTTTTTTTAATATTTTTAAAATTTATTAAGAAGAATATTAATGTTATAGTCAATAGTTAAAAGTAAAATTACATTTTAAATTAAGTATATACTTGACGTTAAAGAAGAGACTAAATTAATCAACTTTGGTATAAAAATATATAGTAATATAATAATAAAAGTATAGTATATAAGATTGTAATTAAACATTGGGATACTGATAAAGCAAAGATAACTTCAGTTATGCTTGTTCTAACAAGATCCTTGAACACGTTTGAATTGCGGATGGCTTCTTTGTTTCGGGCTCAAACTCGCTAACTAGCTCTGGGTGACTAATATCTAACTACATTGAAATCGCGTTAACAGTAAAACCATATCTAATACGTAAAAGTTTATTAGAAATATACATTTCTATCAAGGGTGGCGAACATTTCTCAGAAAATTGTTTGTGAAAAGTTTTAAATTTGGTAATGACGGCACATATGATCTTGACAGTGGCTTAGGCTTTTTAAGATAATGTATACCAGGGAAACCTAATGAATGTGGTGGAAGATAACGATTTGTGGCAACGTTTTGTTTGTTATAAGGTATCAAAAAACTGCAATGAGTTATTCCAGAATTCCTGTACTGAGAATGTAAAGGATATGCATTCTCATCATCCAGTAATTCATCGTTTCTTTGCTGTATTTGTTCGTCTCCCATTCGACCTAATATTTTATTTTCGCGCGTTATTGAAATTGAATCAATGTTTGGCACTTTTTGTTGTAAGTTTTGGAATTCAATACGTTTTTCATCGATGAATTCTCCAGAACTTTCTTCCATGTTAGTTATAAGTCCTGTGTCTGTTTTTGTTGGTTTAAGTTGTCTAAATTCAATTAACTTTTTTTCTGGGTTTGAATGAATTGAATCATCATTGGGCTTTGTACCTTCTCTTAGTATTAATTCTTGAGGTTCACTATTCTTATATTCTTCTCCATAAACAATTAACGGAGTCCTTGTAATATTTTCGTCTTGTATTTTTGGTGATAATGTCTCTTGATTTATTATTTCAGCAGGAACCGTTTGGTTTCTACGCTTTAGTCGAGTCGAAATGGAGTCAATATCCAAAATAAAGTTAGTAATTTTTGGTTTGGGTTGGCTGTTCACATCTTCTTTTACACTAAATTGCTCTATGGCCCATGTCTGCCACAAATATAGACAAGAAAATAATGTATAACAAACTGAAAATTAGAATAATGTAAAATTAACAATAGATAGTAAATACATAAGTATCAAAATTGTAATGCATTGAACGAAATATATTTGTCGATTTACGTTATGGACCTAATTAGATGTAATAAATATTATAGGACAAATAATTCTTCGCAGATCTTTTTGAGAAAAGAATTATTTTATTATTAACATTTATTTTAAGTCACCTCAGAACATTTGTGTTTCTCCGCAGATCTTTTTGCCAAAGGAATTATTTTATTTTATTATTAACATTTATTTTAAGTCACCTCAGAACATTTGTGTTTCTCAGCAGATCTTTTTGCCAAAGAAATTGTTTTATTTTATTATTAACATTTATTTTAAGTCACCTTATTACATTTGTGCAATTATTTAATCGATATTGTTGATTTGTTATATTATTAATAACTATTAAAAAAATATATTCTCATATATATTTATATTAACTGTATCTCGCATCATAAAAATTCAAATAAAAGACTTACTGAATGACATAGTCAACTTAGCAGTTCAAGAAGATTAACTAAGAATTAGGTGGTGATTGATTATATACATACATATATATGTATGGTTGCTTTATTCACGGACATTACCGTGCATGTTTAATTAGAAGGATTGATTAATGTTTACGAGAATCAAATAAGTATGAAAATCGAATACTTAATTGAAACCCATGAATCATATTAACATGTAGAAGTAGTTCAATTTCATGTCGGTTTAATGATTCTTAACACCGTAAATTATTATTATTTCAAAAAGTGCCTATATGTCCAAGAAGATGTATACAATTGAAAATTTCGTGATTAACTAAGGGTGTAGAAATGCTGTTTCTATATTACGATATACGAATAGTTTTGACAGTAATGGTCATTGCATAACGATTGGTTCTCAAGTTTTTAATTTGCGCAATAACATTTTACAAATGATTGGAAACTGAAAAAAGCAATCTTGGTTATCGTTGCCTCGGTCGGCATCGGGGCGGCATCAAGTAAACAGCCCGGTTCGTCCTGCATTTCAATCGACTCTATTTGTATTTTATTGGAGACGACTCGAGTCGAGGCCAAACGCCAGGGACCAAAGCTTTATGTTTTATTGAGTTCTCTTTATGAGGCTTACTCAATAATAGACTCTGATATTAACAATAAAAAACATCGTTTAATTGGCGCTTTCATTCAGTCATCTTTAAAAAAAATTATAAAGGTACATTTTCTGAATTTATACCGCTTTAATTACGTTGCTGGACATTGTGTTATTGCTACGCTTCTGAATACCCTCAGCGTCCTTTGGGTAGTGTAAAACAGGTAGGATTTTCGGCAGGCTGAAACATCGGCCGTCGAGGCGCCGCCTTAAGTTAAACTACCTATGTATATTACGCCGCGCCGTCGCGTAAGAAGTATACAATGTCGTGAAAATTAACAAAATAATTTTGCCAATAGATGTAGAGAACACTGATAATATCTATATTTATATTTTTCAAAAGCAAACAAATAAATCAAATTTAGATATTCATTTTAAATATTGAATATATTTAAGTGTATGCTTATATGTTATATGTTCTACAAGTACATTTTTAAATAAATAAAAAATAAAGTTATCACCCGGCAGGTGGCTTTGAACAGTAAGGTGAAGTTGGTAGAACGGTCGCGACGTGTTTATATCTTACTGCGTGAGGGCGTAGTCACGCGTAATAGGGTAACAGGGACCGAAGTACGGTGCATCGCTAGCTGATCATAAGTAACAGCAACCATGCTAAATGTGTGCTGTCTAAGAAGAAGACTAATGTAATACGCACTAGGCAATTACTACTCAAATAGATATTTATAGGTAAATTTATTAGTTTCATTTGAAAATAATCTTTATGTATCCGAATCTGTTTCCTCGTACTCGAATAAAATGATTGATTTATAACGTAATATTGAAGCTAAAGTAATTAGAATGTCCGACTCTTCGCTCATTATTACTAGCGCTCGTGTTGACACCTGGCTATTTGTTCACACGCGACTGTTGGAATAATTGAGGTGCAAATTTTCACTTTGTTCCGTTTCCATTCGATTAAAATCATTGTACCTCACTTGTGCACAACCTATTCGGTGCTTACTAAACGATTTGAACAGTTCGACGGTTTACGCATCCAAGCACAGAATTTTTAGCCACAAAAAAATGTTTCGTGGCATCCTACACACGCTTTAGGGATTAGTAAAAATTATAGGCATTTATTTCTGCTTTGTACAGTTGAAGGTAATTAATAGTTTGATTAAAACATGAACTAAAAATATTGTTATAGAGCCGACACATGCTCGTAAGTAACTACTAATATAACTATTACCGTTATAAGTTTTATGAAAGGTCGGTTACAGCGTAGTTTGAAATATATTGGCTACTGGGTCTCGCGAGTCGTCTGAGTACACTTTATGAGCATCTAATAAAAATTTTATCGTGTAACAGTAAAGAAGCAATCAGTCCGTTGGATATTGGCGTGCAGGGTCCGTAAACACGTACATTTTTATGTTCCTTTGCATTACTGCGATTCGTAGATTCGCGTATGCACTTTTCACATTCATTACCCGCTTGACACTTGATAGACCTTATATCGAAAAACGTTTTAGAGTCATTGTTCTTTTAGCATAATATAAGGTATTATAAGTTCTGCGTATATATATTTTTTATCAAATCATTAATGCACATCCAAAGACGGTATATTAGACCTATCTACAAGCTTGTTAAATTTGTGGTCTGTATTTTATAAGACGGAAGTGATAAGAAGCAAAAAAAAATTGCAGGTGTTTGGACATCTAAACAAAACTAAAGCAAAATGTCACCATGAGGGCGTATCAAAAAGTAATTTATTGAGAAAATATTAGAAACGAAATTTCAACTACCTATACCATACTAAACTGATAGGGATTCAAGTTTCTTGAGGGCGATCTTTCATAATTTAACAACAAATGTCTGTGGTGATCTACAAATAATCTAAGGCCTACGTAGATAAATTGTTTGTTATTTTACCAGTTTCATTCATTTCTTAAGTACTTTGACGACGAGTAGGATAATTATGCGATTGCTGCATGCCAACAGGCCACAGATCCCGGCGATTCAGCTCCGATCACGCGCTGTTCTATCCGTTTGACCAAAGCTTACTGCCTACTAATATGTTTGGTTGCCTTACTTATGTTTATTGATAACTCTTAGAAATTAATATATTACGTTTTACACTACTTTGTATTTTATTAACAGAGAGTGGAGAACAGACTGCATACAGGTTTTAAGAATGTTTATAAACAATACAATTCCTAACTAATTTCATTACTGATATGTGTATACGTATAGTAAAATCGTGAAAAACACACAAACAGTTATTTAAAACTTTCACCTTTGTTTCGTTATATAAAAAAAGTACAATATAATGCTACCTTTAATTTAAAATCCACACCTGATATCAGTCGTTATCTATTTAAAAAATAATGCTAACCGTATTGCTATTATACCTATTACTATTTATAAGGACTTATACTAGAGTCAAATACGCAAAGAACAGAACAGAAGTGATAACAAAAGATACACTGATTTTAGCTTGTTAAGATTCTTATAACACATCACTACTGAATATGTATACATTTAATGATATCAGCCCTTACTTGCAGGAACAACATAATCGTTAATAAGAAACCGTCTCATGGAGCTCATTATTATATCGGTCAATGAACAGCAATAAAATGTAGGCTATTAGTTTGTATATGTAACAGGGTTTAGATGTTGTGTACATAAGTAATACATGATGCGTATCTCGTTATGAGAACGCACGGCGCTGAGGATATTTCATCAAGTTTTGATTTGTATCCACGCTTGTTAGCAGATGTAATGCGTAACTACAACGAGGTTTTGTTTGCATATTGAGTGGGTAGTTTACTTTTGTTGTGTATTTACTCTTTGACAATTTGATTTTGAAACTGGTTTTAATAAAGTTGACAGAAAACTTTTACCATGAATATTACTGTAGAGCAACTACGGGGCACTTTCCTGATTTTTGTTTCCGATGTTTATATTCGGTATGTGTCATAGATATAGTTTTTCGGTTTCCATTGAATAGCTATCAGTTGGGTCTCTCTTCTAAGTTACATCGGATGTCTAGGCCTTTGGCCTAGAACTTAGTTATTTTTATTTATATTATTTTATTGTCACTTGAACTCGTTACTTGAAAAGAGTAAGAATTAATTATGAATGTTCATTAAAATATCATCTTAAGTTCATGATAATTGACTTCAGTGGTTACATGGATTTGACATAAAAAAATATAAATTATGCAAAAATATTTAACATCGGCACATTGGTACCATTGGAATATCGTTTATGTTTGTACCTTTCGTTTCCGTTTGGAAAACAAATGTAAGCATTAGTATGTTTATTGTACAAGAAAAGACACTAACCAAATTATTAAAATACCTCTAATATTATACCATTGAATATTGTACAGACCTTCAAATGAAAACGTTAAAAGCCGTGGAATGGTGATGCATTTTCTGCGTAGCAACAACGACTAGATCCCGACGATCACGTGACGGTCACGCACATCGCGACCCGCGTTTACCGAGGCTTACTGCGTGTACTAATATGTTTGTCGGTCTCGCTATAATATTAAAACACTTTCATTTTTTCACACAGAGGAGTTTATTAAAATAACATATAAATTTCAAATGTGGAACTGTAGTAAATCATTTTAATATTCTGCAAAGAATCTCTGAAACACATTTAAATGCACGTCATAATTAAAATTAAAAATATTTTTTTAATAGAAGTGAAATCTAAAATGAAAGTAGTTTTCGAGCTAATTTGACATAATTAGCACCTGACTCACGTCGGTGACATTAAAAATGTGTTTTATTAACATTCCGCTTGATGTCAAGGCCGACTTCGATCTACATGGATCTCAAATAAAGGAAAGTAATATTATTGCACCATTACCATTACGGTTTCTAAGATAGATTACAGAATATTTTACTATGGTAGCCTTATTAGAGTGCTTGAAATATCGAGTAAGAGTTTGAATAGCTTTTAAAGGCAAATATTAAATCATTACGTTCACGTGCTTCAGTGGACATACTGAATAATGAGAGATATAGGGTCTCTATCCATCTTTCAATCCAAGTTACCCTTCCCTACTAGCTAAAAAGTAATTAATGCTCACCCTCTTATAATTGGATCTTTTGTGTGTGCGACTTACATGGACACAGTCAAAACTAAAACTTAAGAATCACAGTTAATAGAATTAAAGGATTGATAGAATTTCGACCAGTCACAACTTTACAAATGAAATAAAACTCAAATGTATGTTTAGCATTACTTTTCACAACATATTAAACAATGTTTAGTAAAAAGCAGATTTCAATTAAAAATTTCTCAACAGTCTTTGTTCGAACCACCTAGGAAAGTAGTAACAACGCTAAACCAACTTCATACGAATTCTAAAAACAGTAAAACAATGGCCGAACTTATAATAGTGTGTTCGATGCAATTGGCAGCTAATTTCTTGCTACAAGAGCAACTCTGTACGTTGTGGCGTTTTTTGTGGTTATGTTTTGTTAAGATTTATTCTTGCGTATAGAAAAATAAGGAAATGAAACAAATTTTATATTAAATTAATTATGACTTCATATATTATAACACTTAACCTGTTTGTCGACTCCATATCCTCATGAAAACCTAAGATCGTAAAAGTTTCCTTCCAAGTAGTTCTGGGTATCGTAAAGAGCGAATTAACAGTCCTGAGGTAAGTGTTATAATAATATTCTCTACCGTTTCGAAATGTGCTCGCTCCCCAATCCTGGCCACGTCCGTCAGTGGTGTAATAAAATTCGTCCAGTTATGTCATAATATGCATATGTTATAAGATGAATTTGCGTAGGATATTCAGAATTTAAGTATACAGTTAACCTGTAAAATAAAATTCCATCTGACAACGAAACTGTCATATCGCAAATTTAACATTCACATCAAAGGCACTCTTCTGACGAAACGTTTATATAAGCTTCGTGTTTATTTCAAAAACAGAAACATTTCAGGTTGACCGCCATTCGTGTTTTTTGTCTGTAACTGTTCTCTCGATATAGTCAATATCGATTTTTTAAGTACTAAAGAAGTAGATGTAATTATAATTACAATATATTGTCTCGTTAAGTAAAATAGAATAAGACTCATTAAGGGCCCACTTCAACCCACCTTCAACCCATTAAGGGCCCACTACTGAGTACGGGTATCTCCTTATCACTGACTTATTTATGATAACAACCGGGATCGACAGATTAACGTGCCTTGCGAAGCATGGAAGTGCGTAAGTTTTTTTGTCACTAGCAGTCACCCATCCAGGTACTAGTTTACATATATTATTATTTCAATTTTCTTTGTACTTTTAAGTAGAAAAATGTTCTCCTTGGTGGTTTCTTGTCGATTTATATGTTTGCAAATATTCCAATTTGGCATTAAAGTTTCTTTAATTCAAAAATTAACAACAATTCTAAATATCAAGTTTATGTTTGAAATGTAGCAAAGCAAGACTCTTAATCGGTTTATTTTTCGCAGGACTAGTCCGACAATGAAGTAGTGTTACGAGCAGCGACAATATACAGACGAGGCGTTCGATCTATGTATGTTCTCAAAGTTAAAAATATATCTGTGCATTGATTAATGATAAATAAAACTGAAATATATAACTCAAAAACTGTAGTGGTATACTTAACATCAAATATATTGCATGTTCAGTTATTAATTTTATAATAAAAAATAAGCCGAATCGCTTTGATGATCACTTTACCAAAAATATATAACGTTATGCAATACGCATTCCTGACCGAAAGCTTTGGTAAGCCGTAACAAATTACCAACATCAAAAATATCTCTATACCTTTTATCAGTTCGAATGGCGGTGAGTTGACATTTTTAACGAAATCAATTAACCGAATGGAAAATCGCTCTGCAGCTGAATTAAAAGGGGCGCGACGATAACTATTTGAAAGCATAAATCGTCAGTAATTCATACACTAACTGATCCAGTAATCCAATAAAGATCGTGGGCACACACTACTCTGATACAGCGGACATGTTGTTTTTGCGATTGGAATTAATTTCATAAATAATTAATAGAGCATATTTGGCTCGGCGAACGCAGGACACAGATGGAAATGCACTCGGCAAATTGACTGAAAACCGCAATCGGGAAAAGGCTAAATACCTGCTAATGATGGCGCAATCGAACCATCAAATTTTTATTTCTTTGTATACAAAAGAACTTGGCATAAAAATTGTATAAGAGAAATAACATTTTTAGTACGTTTCAAGAGCTTCGAACGCTATTTACATTTGATGAATAGCGTTCATTACGAACTCTTTCTGACTGATACAATCTATTTAAATTATTCCTAATTGATGTTGTTAGATAATTAATTAACACTGGCGGACTTAGTGAATTTTTTTATCTGATAGTTTCCAAATTTGAAAATTTCTTAAATCGTTAGGAAAACATTTGTTTAACTAAAAAGGTCAAGATCGATCGTCAATAGCAAATGGATAATTATTCAAAACAAAATAGAAAGTATAAACTTTGATTAAAAATTAAATTCATTCCTGATTAGTGTCACAGATAGGCAATTTTGTTTCTATTATCTTGTTAACAAAATAAGAACGCCTACACGAACATAAGTAATAGGTAATGTATAAGTAAAATAAACGAGACGACAGAAAAGTTAAATTTAATTTCAAACAGATTTTATGTTTAAAAGTTTTCTGATTAGGGTTTGAACCTTCAAAACCCTCCCTCTCAGTTGCTTACGGCCATGTGGTCAGGTAAAAATGGACACAATCGCTAGTGAACATCGATTATTGTCGAGTTATCTATCAATATCCTTATCACTGCCACAATCCGCGAAGTTAAGCTTTGTAAGTATGTTTTCCATATGGCTACAACTAGTACTGCGGGCATAAATCAATCTGCACGTAGACTTGCGCTTCGCCGTCGCGACGCGTCGCTAATTAGGCCGCAGTGGCGCTAATCAGCACTCATTACGCATATTGGCGTTTCGGTTTCCATTTACAATTATTTCTGTTTGATATGAAACAACCGTAGGACCTTGTGTTAAGGCCAAGTTGAATATAGAACACTTATCACAGTATAATGTTATCATAAGCAGTCTTCGAAACGAATTTATCAGGTGTTTGCCTCTTATCTAATATTAATGATTTAAACGCTATAGATTAGACCAGAAGCTTTACATATTAAACCTATACATATTATCGACTATTGTCTAGATGGAATAGAGAGATAAAATTTAATCGAATCGTTTGTGGGCACTGCAAAATTTGTACAAACAAATTAACGCGAGGTGCAATTGGAAAATCTGTACAAACGCTAAAACAAACTGTATTTAGTTAACGCATCTAAATTTAGTTAGGTATTTATTTATTCACCATAACGATTCAAATATCATTAGTACAAACAAATAATACCCAAATAAGAACAATTAACTTACATTGTCTAATAATTATTTTATTTTATAATGGAACATGAAAATCTCAATAGATATTGGCAACATTTGTCACACCCATAAATAATAATAATAAACAATTATGAATTTACTCGTAAATGCAAATAAGTAATTTGGAGTCATTGTTATAAAGTTTTATTTGCAGGTATTAAGAAAAGTTTCACCGAAAATTCCTGCTCTGTACGGTGTGAGTACATACGGCTACGTGTCTGTGAATTCACGTTTTGTATTGTTTGTATGAACGAAATTTTAAAAAGTGTCACAAAACGAGAGGTGCCGGAAAACAATTCGCTAACACAAAGAAAAACTCCGAACCTAACTTTGCCTTTCTGCGACGAAACAAGCGAGTTGGGGAACAAAAACTATTAATGTAGAGGCTCTCACGGACCGCTGAGCTGTCGGTGCGTTTCGTTTGATAATTTCCGTGTACAGCAGGCTTTAATCGAATGAATCGCGCACCGCGCGCCGCCCCTCGCCGCCTACCGCACCCGCGGGCACAATAAAATTTGTTCACCTCGATTATCGCAACAACGGAAAGACCATGCTCGTTTGGGAAATGACAAACCTGTAAACAACCAGATTTCGAGGCAGTCAAAAGAGTTATCGATATACCGTATTTTATGTCTAGTTTAAGATAAAAGGAATCGAGCGGGTCATCCTGGAATCAAAATTAAGCCCCGCGGCAGATCCGCATCCGTCGTAATAAAACACATGCAAAGTTTTTCTTTGCCGAGCGCGCAGTGGCCGCAGCAAACGGAAGTGAAGCAACAGGCTTGATTAAAATACGTGTTTACACAACGCACGTCCTCTACGTTTAAAGCAATAATACTAGTTCGTTGGTTTTAGAGTTGTTGACATCGGCTTACTCGACTGATATCTAATATCACCACCGCTCTGGGCATTTGCTACCCTAAAATGTTTAAAACAAACTAGCTCAAAGCGGTTTGCATGCAATCGCGTTTATTTGTTTTTTTTTAATATATTTTTAATTTTTGTGTTTATACACAAACCATAGGAGTTTTCAGGTACAATAGGTACAATGATAGAGATAATTTTTGCCAGAATACATTAATTTTAATATAAAATCGTTTATATTTATTGTAACTAAAAAACAATTTTCAAAGGAAGTAGGTACAATAATTAAACCTACTGTCGTCAAATACTTACCAATCATAAAGTGGTTAAAACTTGGGGTAACACATAACTCAGCGCATTTTTACGTCTGTAAATTATAGTTTTACGATCAAAAATCATTTTTATGTTTTCACAAGGAATTTAATATGACGCCAGCTATGCTCGGCACATTCGCTATTTTATTGCGCTGTAATTTTATTGTTTTCTCAATTTTTATTAACTATCAACGAGGTACAAAACTCTTTAGATTTCGGTTATAAAAAATTCAATAAAGTTCGAAGTTTCGTGTCATGGTAAGTGAGGATTCTAACATACGAGTATGAAAATAATTACACCCATGTACAGATACTAACATTTAAATTTAATTGAGGTTTACAGGTTAAACAAAATTATACAAGAATATCTGCTGTTTAATAACTTATAATTCCTTTGCGTGGACTAGGTGGAAGCTGTTAAATATTATCAAAGGAGTTTACAGCTTTTTAAGCTTAGAAAGTTATTCTTTTTCTAAAATACTTTATACAGAGGCGTGCATCTTCAGCACACTTTAATTCGCAGCAAGCCCCGAGGCGTTCCCAGTATTTTCTTTATGATTTAAACCCAATGAGATATACAAATACACGCGAATTCAATTTACTAAATGAACGTTAAAGAAACCAATTTTGTAGGAGCATGCAAAAGAGTTAGTTTACTTAACAAAGAGTCTGAGTTCTTTTTCTGAACCACAATCACTAGATATTTACAGACGAAGTTTTATAACATATTTTAGTATGTAATTTCCGAGATATTCTTATGAAACCATAGTTATTATTATTTACACTAATATTATAAAGAACTAAAATTTGTGAGTTTTTAGGAACTAATCTCGGGAACAACAGAAAAACCGATTTGAAAATTTTCCCGGTGAAACTATATTATAGCTGCTGCTATCATAGCTATTACAATTTAGGTTGTAGTACAACGTCAGCGATGTCAGGTAATAAACTAATTACCGATACTAAAAATAATATAATTCATTATCATTAACTATAGGTACTGCAGGTAGGAT
>DWJN01003930.1:0-12985 GCA_018248895.1 Carystus phorcus
AGTAATAGTATATATTATAATATGTGCTGAGGAGTTTCTCTTGCCGTTTCTTCTTCTCGATGTAAAAACACCTTTCCGAAACGGTGGTAGAATCAAGAAATGACGTGCGTAAGTGTATCAAAATAATATCTACATGAATAAATGATTTTGAATTTGAATTTGTTGTCTCTAATAAGCAAAATAATGGATCAAACTTTCTTATCGTAATTGCAAATGCTTATACAAAAGCCGAAAACAAAATCTTAAATGCTCTTTCTTGTATGTTGTTGATTATCATATAAAGAACAGTAGGTAATATTGTTTAATGAAAGCATTCAAACAAACTACCTAACATTAAACTACGCAACAGTCGTTAGTGTTCATCATATTTTCGAACGCCGTATATTAATTAATCTTTAAACTAATATAAGTTCTTTACCTCTAAATAATATGTTTTGGTGTTCTAATTAAGTTTAAAATTAATTAGGAAATGTTTATTATACCTAAATCCTTTTCACTTGATTCCTTTCCATTTTTGGTATGAAAAATATTTTTGGTTTCATTTTTTTAATATTTTCTGAAAATTTGGATATTTTTTATACAATACACAGATGTAAATGTAAGGGGTTGTAAATCAATGTTCAGGTACCATTATCCTGGAATTAAGTAAAACATATTTCATAAACCAACACGGAGCTAAGGACTCAATGTCACAGGAAGTATTTGCCATCAAATAAAGTTTTGACGTGCACACAACTACATTCTTATAACTACACAAAATTTATTTAACGAAGCACTTTCAAATCTCATTAATTTATGTCACTGTGTGGCAAAGAAACTATTTCAACTAAGTAAGCCATGGAACCCCGCACTATTTTTTTAAAAGTCATATGAAAAGTTAAACCTTTATAAAATAATCAAGGCGAATATTTGACGACGCACAATATACATTATTATCATAGTGTAGCTATCAGAAACAAAAAAAAAACAAATTTAACAATCAAGTATGGAAGATAAAAAATCCTTATCCTTTTGTAAAATGACAACTTAATAGTGAACATAAAATTATTTCATTCGGTCAACTTGACTATCTTCTTCATCGTAAATCGATCATAAAAAATAATTATTGGGGAAGAAACCGAGAAGACAAAGGAGAAGAAATTGGTAAACAAACGACCAAATAAAAATAAAATGTAAAACAAAAGAAACGTAACAATGACATAATCTCAAATTTAAGTTACATAACTTAATTAATTAAATTGGCGACCTCAGAACCTAATTGATTCAAGAGTTGTTCATTTTATGTAGTGGTTAAATAACAATTCCTCCATACTTTTACCATGATGGTAATCATCGTATTAAATAGCATTGTGGAACAGAATGATATATGAAATATTTTTCCTAGATAGATTCCTACATATTATTTATTTCAAAGAATTTCATCTGGTTCATGTAGAACATCTTTGTCATCGCCGATAGTCATTTGACTAAAGAGTGTATCAATTGAAATTCTACTAGATAAAATTATAATACATTTTTGAACTAGTTCAATGCCTTAAGCAACTATCACGTCGTTAGACATTCCAATTACTAAAAATTCCAATGATTTCGCCTTCGACTTCATAAATTTGCACACAGATGCGATATTTATGTGAACCGTGAACCTACAGTCCGTTGTGTAGGCTCGGTTATACAAGTTTCTAGTTATTTTGCCACGTTATGTTAATCGAGTTTTGTATTTTTTGTCATTTTATAATCATCATTGACGCTTCCTCTAAATGTCAGGGTCGTCGGTTTGCAAGATGTTATACCTCTGAGTGCTACAACTGGTTTTGAGGCATTGATTTTTTCTTTTGCACTGTTTACTCATCACTGATTGGAATATCTAATGAAGCACGCACGAGTAAGTTCTACTAGACGCTTTATTAGGAAGTTAGCAGATGGAGCCCACACACAAATTGCAACTTGTTGTTTCACGGTTACTAATCTTGTTGATTTTGAATAATGAAATCACGGTTATACTTGATGTAGTCGTAAGAAAACATTTATATTAAAATACCGCGTTATTTTATAAGTACTCAGTAAGATCTTTTATCGTTATATACTTAATTAGTTAGTCATTTCTATTACTAAGACTCAGATCTATAAAAGTTTTAGTTAAAGCGTCATTTAATATGCCAGCATTAGTAAATGTGCGATTCTAGAATTAAATTTCTCTTGTGTTCTAAAACGTGTAATTTCGCTGCTGTGCAATCATACGGAATAAATAAAATTCAAACGTTCATCCATGTCCATAAAAAACAGATATTTGTAAGTAGAACCGAACATAAAAACGCACAATTATTGTCATAACAAGCTAACGCAATGGTATTTTCATTAGTTTCACGTAATCACGCAATATGATGCCATTATTGAATACATAATATGGCCCTTAAACGTGCCGAATTCGAAAGGTCGCCTTCCCCGTCGATCAGATCGTATTGTCTTCGAGTTGCTAACGCAGGTGGATAATTGATCGGGCAAACAGCGAGGCGGCGGAATTTGGTGAAACCGTTACGCAATGCATTTTTTAGGGTCTGGAGGGAGGTAGTCAGCGCTTTTCAGAAATTACAGCGGGTGGGAGAGGGGTGCGAACGGCGGGATATGACGTTCGATTTAAAGGGTAGGCCGGGGTGGGTTCCCCCGGCCGCGGCTGCAGGGCTGTTGACGGGCGCCCCGCGCGTGCGCTTTGCAGCGAGCCGCCGCCGCCCGATTTCCGCACGAGCGTTGACAGTTCGTCCGGACTTACTTCCTCGAAACCGCGCGTCCGCGGCTGTACCCGGGCACTCCGAGGCTCGCCTGGCCGCCAGCCAACCTGCACCCGTGTACTCCTCTCAGCGACGACCCCGCCGATGGCGGATTGATCACACGATAGTTCATAACACGTAAGTACGGCCGGTGATATCGCACGCCGCATCACCCTCATTGGTGCTCCTTATCGAATTCTTGGATTGTGTCCTACTTACTGCACTTATTCCGATTTGAAACTAGAATTGGGCCACTCAGTCGACTCTGTTCTCTAAATTCGGGCCGTTCCAAGATTTTGACAAGTGGTGTCTTGAAGTGTATTTGTGTTTCGTTAAAATAGTTTCTTGTGCTGATTTTTATGTCGTGGAAGAATTTTGTGATCGTTGTTGCGTTGGGTGGATGCTCATTCCGCTTTATGTTATGTGGTGTTATCATCATTCGTTTTTGTACGTGTTTAAAAATTTTCCGTGATGTGACGTTTATTATATTTTGTGACGTTCAACGTGGATTGTTTTAACGTGTGGGTATTTGTCGTACTGTAAATGTTCAATTTTTGTTTTCTTTGGTACTTAGTTTAACCATTTTTATTCTAATACGGTTGTTGCCTTATTTACTACTTCTATAATTGTTAATAATTGATTTCTGCCCAATTTTTCTTGTTGTATAATAAGTTTGTTGTAACTTTTAAAAAATATCTTAATTTTTTACACTGGTGGTTTGATTCATAAATATGTACATATATTTCAAATGGCAACTTTAAAAGCTACTTTTGGAAAAATATATAGAATTTTCCTGTAAACATAATTATATGAATTTAAAGTAATGTGTTAAATACGTTATATGCGTATATATTTGCTTTTCTTCGAAGATGGGGGGATGAAATTATTGATTGATTGATGAGAGACGTGATTCTCATGAGAAAGAGACAGGTGTTTAGTTTAAAGGTTAAAGTTCAATCGGGATTTGGAAGGAAAGGGGTATATTTTAAGCCATCATTTAACTATTGGAAAACGATGTCTGGATATTTCGTCGCAGGTCAATTAAGAAATCTCTTTTATTACTTAAACTAAGAAATATTATACGACCATTGGTTGTCTAATGATTAAACTTTCTATTATATCAAAATTGATAGTTAAATGTTCACTATTAGGTATCTTTTTGATTATCTATATGAGATGTAAAAGTATGTACAGTAATTAGTGCGTAGTATTGCATCGTAAAAACTGGAAAGCAACTCGAATCGCTGTTTTATTACACGCGTCGTTTGTTATCGACTATGCCTATTTATCAAGTCAGATGCAGAAGTTTGGCATTGAACGGCTAGTATTTACGCATGCGCAAATGTTTGTCCAGCTGTAGACTCGAAAGCTGGCCGGAGCGCGGTTAATTTTGTCAACGCACTTAGGTACATTCATTCTGATTGTTTTCCGTTTTTCGCGTTATCTATGCTGCGCAGAATGCCGCGAAACGTCACTTTTTATTTCTTTTTTTTATTTTGATAACGCTTTTGTTTCCCGCCACGTCATTGTCTTTGTTTATTTGTGTACAATATCCAAATATTGTGTTGTTTAAATTTAGAACGAAAACGAATGAGTTGTTACTTAAATTTTGCTAAACAGTTAGTTTAATATATGGCATTTGGTAGGTACTTGTACTACTATGGTTGGAAGTTTGGCGCGTTTACAAACATCGCCGTTAGTTGGCGCCACTTGTTATGTTGGCCACGTTAAACTTTATGGCTCTCGTTAATGCTTGGTCGCTCTCTATTGAGAAACCCAAATTTTCATTCATTATTTTTATTGCCCCAAAACCATTACTGGCTCTTTGTATTGATAAATTATTTCGTTTATTGTTCTTCGATGAAATTATTTTGTCTTGCAGTTGATTCGATATTACAATTTGTTTGTTTAGAATATCTTAGTGGTGTATTGCAGCCATAATTATTAGTAGATTAAGTAATTTTTTTTATGCCATGTAAAGAAAGTTACTTAGTTGTCAATTTTTTTCTACTTCTCAATATAAGAAACAGGATCTAAGACAGATAAGAAAGAATAACGGAGTTAAGAATAATTTCTTATTCGGTTCCTATTTAGTTGAAATGCTCTTATTGTGTCATATATGAGCGACGCAAAAGATTACATTCGGTGAAATAGTGTCTCATTGACATTAAAATTTATGAAGATAAATAATTTTTCATCAAAAATATGATACATTTCTAAAATATAAGAATATTTCAGTGTGTATAATTTTTTTAAATAAACAAATATGATGTTTGTATATAGCATACCTGCTAACATAGACACATAATTCAGATACATCGTTCAAGGCTCCGTTAATGTTTGCTTTGTTATATGTGAAGACAGCTATTTTCGGTGCGAGTGAAAATCGTTGACAAGTTAGCCGGCAATATCTTCCTGATAATTGAAGGGTTTAATTAGTAGATGCTGTTATGTGCAGTTGTTAGTAGTTATATGCGTGTGGGTTGAAGTTCTTAGTTCCATGGTATTTCTGATATATAGATATAGTATGTCACGTGCTAAAGGATACAATACTTAGGATTTAACGTTGATGAGACATGTACTATTTACATAAGATTCCAAATCCCATGTGAAGAGATGTAGTGGAATTTTAGTGCCTAGAAATTCTGTATAACCCCTGAAGGTATCTTTAAAAAATACTACGTTCCAGAACTGAAAGTTGACAGTTGAAGTGCATTTTGCGCTGCCGACTTATGTTTAACAGACAATAACTATTACTTCTTGTTGTTTAAACAGCATCTGTTATGATTTAACTCTCGTGTGGCCGATTGCTACTCTTTTGGGGTATGCCATAAGGAACCGGCGAAAGTTAATATTGAACTGTCATTTCTTTCCAAATGTTTTCTTTACCTGCTATTTCCAAATTTCGAGCATAGAACAGTTTAATACAGAGTTCAAACGAATAGAACAAGACTTTTTTATGTCCCAAAATAATACATACTGATATTTTTAATCTGTTGTCATGCACAGTATCTATTTTTTACTAAGTGTTACTAATGTATAAATCCTCTTTTGCGTAACTTTTTTGTCGTTATATCTATGTCGAATTCAACAAGCTTTCTTCTTTCTTATTCCTTGACCGGCATCATGTGCCTTTGGTGTTGACCAAGTAGCCTGTCTGCTATGTTAACTATTTATTAAAACTCGACAATCCCTAACGACTGTCCTCTAGATTGTGCTCGTTTATCTGTCTATAATAAAAAATCCATTCCATTATTGTTTATAACAACGTCCTAGGTGAACGACAAACGCGACAATGCGACGCGACGCGAAAATATCATATCATTGCATGCATTCGTGTTCTGCGTTGTCGCCTTAATCAGTACGGTTGGTAATATGGTCGTATTGTGTCGCGTTACATAGCGTCCCGTCGCGTCATGTCGCTCACCTAGGATGACGGGTTAGTTGTCTGAATATTGTTAGATTGTTAGGTTATAGATAAATAGACCGGCATCTTAAAGGACCCATATCGTAGCATTGGAAATGTCGAAGTTGGTAGGGAGGTAGGTGTTCAATTAAAAAGTAATTAAGCCTATAATTATTATGATATAGTGTATTTCAGTACAATTATAATAAATTAAGTATGTTCAAATTATGTAAAAATATATTGTTTTAAATTCAAGGATTCATAATATCCTTCATTACTTAAATATCATTGTCTTCTGTCTTTGTGTGACGCTAATCTCCTAAATGTTTGGACTGATTTTGATATTTTTTCTTCAATTTAATACATCATCTTCTTTTACGGGAATCAGACTCGGTATAGGCATTCAATACAATAAAAACTATTAGATTAAAAGTAACAGGATTATGTTTACAGTATCCGTTAATGTCCTCAAATTGTAATTTTATTGTCATGTCGTAAATAACTTTAGTTAATGTTTTACTGCAGTTTCGGTTCAATGTATTTCACCAAATGTTAAGCCTACGAATTTTTGTCGTACGTTTGTCAATTTATTGATAGTATACTACGATGCAGCGTGATAACGCTGATAAGATAACGCTATAAGAATTTTGTAAGCCTTTACTGATACAGGATGATTTTTAAAGAAACTAAAGAAGCGAATTATTATTATATGTACACATTTTTACTAGTTAATAGACTTAGCTGAGCCAGCAAACGTTGTTTTGACATATAAGTTATAACATATTGGTTAAAATCAAATACTGTCAATGGCGATTATGTTCAAAAATTAGTGCCTGTGATATATAACTTATTCATTTGGATAAAGATTAATATCATGTTTATTAAAACACTTTCGCAAATAATGTATTATTTTAGAACTATTTTAATAACCATGAAAATGGTTATAGTGGTTTAACCTTAAAAGCTAGACACATGCTGTCGTGGACTTTTATTTAGAATTTTTAGAGGTGAACAATCTTGTAATACATGATTTTTCAGTAACTTTCACTGTTTACTTAGCGCACGCAAGGAAAATTCAAATTTTTTCTGTTTTCACCATATTTTTCATTGCTGCTCCTCTCCTATTTATCTTAGCGTGATGTAATATAGCCTATAGCTTTTCTCCATAAATGGACCATATTACACTAAAAGAATTTTTCAAATCGGTCCAGTAGTTCCTGAGATTAGTGCGTTCAAACAATCAGTCAAACAAACAAACTCTTCATCTTTATATTATTAGTACAGAAGTATAGATTTGTGTTTGTCAAGTGTCAGCTGTCAATAGTTTCTCCCCGCTAACAGTTGCACCGTAACCATTCAGCCGAAATGTCGCTATAAAATACAAAGATCGTGAGTACCCGCTACAGTTGAAATGAGCGTCTGCGTTGAAAAAGAAATTAATTCATATGTGGAATAAATATTTTTTACGATTAACCCCATTATTTAAAATTTACAAGAATAATTAATTAATAGTTTTTGTATTATGATTTTACAATGTAATTGTCTAATTACATAATTTGAGTTTTAGTGCCAAAATGAGATGCTATATAAACGAGGTTAAAGCAGTTTTTATAGTTACATTATTGCGTCACTCGTATAATTACATACATGTTTAATAACCTAGCAATAACTAGGTTTTGCATTTAGTTTTATTCAATGGTAAAATTGTTTTTTTCTAAGTGTTTTGCGTATGGCATGAGCTTAATTTGGTTTAAATTAAAATCAACAATATTTCTGCAATTAATTAAACACTAAAATAGAATATAAGATTGCTGTATTTTTTTAACATACGTATGAATTAATTTAGCTCGTAGATCAATTTTTCTGACCATTCAGCAAAGAGTAAAAAACTTATTTTAATAGCGGAACTCTGAAATATATTTTAATTAGTAGGTATTTCTGAATATAATACATTGAGTAATTCCGGTGAATATTATTTTTCCCTGTTTAACCACACTGAATTGACACATTATTAGGTATACATTATGTATATATGTTATAGATATATGATGAGAATAGACTTTGATATTAAAATAGTATCCTGACGAAACTGGTTTTTAACTTAGCCTTTTAGACTGTTTTGAGTAAAATTGACTAGAATATGTAAGAATGGTTTGAATTTTGGAAAATGCAGCCCATTAAATTCCCAAACTTATCATCTAACTAGCTGTTGAGCAAGTCATTGCACGCGGATTAGCGCCTGTTGAATATCACGCACAGATTTGAATTACTTTTTAACATAAAAAAATTATTATGGTAAACATATAAAATTATATGTTGTCGCAGAATTTTATATTAGCGTTTTTAAACTATACAACTTTAATACAGAAATGATTATGTATCTATTATCGTTGAAGCAGCGCTTGTAAAAAGACGTAAAATCCGACCCGTTTTTCGCAAATTTGGTTACGAGGAAAAATCCTTTAATTTTTGGGATAATAAGTTGAAAAATTTGCTTTTGTTACTTCTGAGATTTCATTGTATCTACAACCCGCTGAAAGAATTTTTGAAATCAGTAATAAGATCATCTCTATTTCACTCCATTGGTTACGTAAGATCTAAGCTACACTACACTAACGGCTATAACTAAACGTGATTATGGTACTAATACTTTGAGTACTTATTCAATTATTCAACGAGATTTCAGACAAATTATTCATTGCCGTTTCAAAATGTTTTAACATCCTGTATTCTAATACTGAAACGTTATCATAATTCACGCGGCCTTGCTTGCCGTGATAAGAACAGAGCTAGTATTGAATTTGTTGTTGTTCTTTTGATCGTTGCACATTAATACGTATTTGAGACACGCATACGACTGGTTACTGTTTCATTAGTCATGCTTCAATTGCTTGTAGTTTAACAAGTACGATACAAATAAAATAAGTAAAAAAAAAGATAATAATGACGTAGAAAATATATTAAAAGCCGAAAAAATCTTTCAACCAAAAAGGGAAACCGTCTTAAAAAAGTATAAAATAATTTTTTGTTTTAGGAAGTACCTACGCTCTACTACGTACTACTCTGTTAACATTACAAACATAAATTTTATAAATAAAAATATGCTTACCCACTAATACCCTGTTTATGCATCCTTTGATGCAGGTGGCATGAATAGAACAAATAATAAACATTTGTCTGTCATTAAAATGTCTGCTCCTGTCAGGAATCGAGCCAGGGACTCTTAGCTTCGAATGTAGGGTCGACTACCAACACGGCAAGAGCGTCAAATGCCTGCAACTTATTAATGGCCCATTATAGGGCACGGGTCTCACTTCATCTCTGAGAAGGTCTAGATCATACTTCAACACGTTGCTCCAGTGCGGATTGATAGAGTTAGAGGTCAAGTCAACCCAAGTGTAGGAAGTTTTTATGCTACTCGAACGCTTCCAACATGGCTTGACGACTGTTATTTACGACAACAACCGAGACCGTCGGTTTAACGTGCTCTTCGAAGCACGGAAACCCTCAAGAAATTTTTGGTTACAGTGGCCATTCAACCTCGTGCCGACCGACCCGCAGTTACTTAAATCTGTCGATCACTTACGATCGGCTTCAGTTAGCTGTCAAATATATTCTCAATCTCAAGACTATTTTACCGGTAATTTACAGTGCTCAAGACTATGTATGAATTATTTGCCGTTCAACACAGTTCAATCATATCGTATCTTATTTTTATCTCTGGCTAAGCTATGAACCATTTCCTTGTATTTATTTGTTCCTATTTACTTCGATAGTAATCTAAAACTTTTATAAACTTAACAAAGGTTTTTTTCTTTTGTGTTCCAAATTGTTACAAATCAAAACTCAATTTTTATACATGAAAATGCTTGCAGATCGATACACAAAGAACAGTATAAATTACTAAACTGCGCTTAAATAATAATTTTTCTAAGCATTATTATTTATTGTAACCAAATTATTTTAGTTCAATATTATTAGCAAGTACATAGTTACTAAGTATTTTGCTTAGTACATAAGATAACCGCTTATTCTCGAAAAGTTTAAATAGAATTTTTAAATCTTTATATATATTTAAATTACATGTCACAGTGTTTGTCCTCCCCGTTGGATTCCTAAACTACTTATTTCGCAATATTATTTTATTACAAATTATTTGTTTTACAAAGAATTAGTTCCATAAGATTCTAAAGATGGCGGTGTAATTAGTCAGCTAAATTGCGTATGTAAACCTTAGTCAAAACAACGCGTAGCCGGGGTCTGCTAGTTGTTATATATTTTTAATCTATGTTGTTATCCCAAGCAATAAAAAATCTAAAGTCTAAACTACACGAAATTAGCTAATCCGTGTATGAGGTTAGCAGAGACAAACACAGACTAATCCAGAAAGTAAATATTTGGTAATCGATTTCTCAAATGTGCAAAGATCGATTAGTCGCAATATAATGTACCAGTCTTTGCGACTTTTCCGACATAAATAAACACGAATATAAATTTAAAAGTGCAACAATAAGTAATTGTTACATATTCTCAAAAAAAAAACTGAAAAAAAAGAGATTCTTGAGCACATCTTTTAAATAATATTAGAAAAAAATCGCCTTTCATTAAATTTGCCGAAGTATTTCGATTTCCGAAGTCATACGCATAACTAAATGCGCATTATTACAGATAACTCAAAAACTACTCATCAGATGTCGCTCAAATTAAGTGAGACATGACAAAAACACAGAAGAATTATTAAAATTGATATACCTAAAAAAAAACACTCGAATTGATTACCTCATCCTTTTTTTTAAATCGGTTAAAAATTATATACCATAAAACAAGTAAATTTTCTAAGATACATTCACAAATAGCTTTCCTACATAACCAATTAAAACTCTAAAAACTTTGACTTATAAAAATTCATTACAGCTTTTCATTTGTAAAACAATAAAATACCGCGCCAATGCGCTACAAACATGCCTTACGCTAATGTACGGTTAGCCAAGGCCGATAAATTTTATGGACACTCAATTGGACGATGCATCATTTTTATTTGAACCAATCGATCAAATAACATCATTATATAATTGCATAGCTATTGTATACTATAAACTCAAATTGAAACTTTTATCATTCATTCTTCTTTCCTGTTTCTTCACTAGCAACGCATGATTGATGAATTCTATATTGCTGATGTCCATTGTTCACAGTGATCACTTTCATTTTCTAGTTACATTAAAACTTAATTAATTAATTCCTATAGGAACTTATTACATTTTTGAATACTGTTTATATTGGTTTGGTAATATGAAGAGCAGCAACGTCTAATCTCAGTATTTAAAAACAATACCTACATTAATTACAAACTAATTTTGCATTATTACCCTGATCGGACCGGCTGTCTTTATTTCCATGCGTCCTTGTCGTTAATATATTCATTGACACAATATTCTCTTTATTTATAACTCGTGTTTAGTAGTAAAGAGTCCGTACTACGAAATATTATAAGGTGTAAAATGGCTTCGAACTAAATATCTAACTTTTAAAGGAATCATTTGCAAATCAGAAATTCTTTTGTTAACAAAACGTCTGATTTGGTATACAAATAAATAACGCTACACACACGCCATACTAGAATTCACTTAGTCGCGAGTGCCATGGATAACATAGAAAGAAAAACAAATTTAAAATCATCAATAATCTTTGTCTTACTTTTCCTGTACCTCGGTTTGGCCTGATGATTAGCTGGTAGTGAATGCAGGAAGCATTAAGCTCACCATTTGTACCAAAATAGTTTGTACTGTGATCAATAAAGCTTAGATGCATGAATAATATTTTTGCTTCGCTGTGAATCGAACCTTCTTTGATTGGCAAAGCATAGGTACGAGTCGCCAAATATAAATCGGGAGCGACACTAACGTCTTGGAGACTACCACTAAAGCGCTTTTTGTTACCAACCGCTTTCTCATTTGCTTAAATCGGTCAATCACTTATGATTTTATGTAACTAGCCGAAAAAGAGTAGACGAATCACATGATGGAAAGTGGTCACCGCCGCCATTAAACAGCAGCAACAACTAATGCCTTACCAAGAAACAAGAGAGAAGGAAGACAACAAAGAGTAGACGAACCATAAGATGGAAAGTGGTCACTATCGGCCATAAACATCAGCAACACCAAAAGCTTGGCACGAAACAAGAGAGAAGAAAGACAGTACCTGCCTTCAACCCAATGACCCACTACTGAGCACGAGCCTCTTCTCATCATTGAGGAGCTACGCATACTTCATAGTTTCATAAGTGTATTTATAAATACCTACATGAAATAAATGATTTGAGTTTGAGTTTACTCCATCACGCTGTTACAGTGCGGATTGGTAGAAGGGTCAGTGGCGAAATCGATTAAAGAACCCAAAGAAAGTACTGACTTATCTGTGAACACGACGAATCGTTTGGGGGCTGACTCAAGTAAGAAGGCGGCAGCTAACCAGGTAGGCTTCAAGGAATGTTTAATATCAGTTACAACGTTCTCGCTTCTTATGATGCCCTGGTCTGTTGATATGGTATTGAGGTCTACATCGTAGGCCGCAATGATCGGCTGATTGACATAAGTCAGCTGTATGAATACTATTACATTCCTAGACATATTTGTTTACTACTTGATGTATTTAGATGTAAAAGATTCCAAATTCCATAACAACCCCTTACTAAATGAGATACAGGTTACTTATATGTAGATTCCCATTCATAATCTTATCGACGCTGGAAAGGCAATGTTTCGTAAGCGACGTCTATCCGACTTTACAGGAGAGCTGTTTAAAGTTTTTTTTT
>DWJN01003931.1:0-12983 GCA_018248895.1 Carystus phorcus
CTTGGCTTAAAGTATAGTATGAAAGATAAACCTATACTTGATAATCGTGGTTTAGACCTTATTTTGTAATAAAGGCGAAAGAGTTTCGCTAGAAGTATCAAACTTCACGGTGGAGTTAGGACTTCTTACGTGAAATACTTTGGTGTGGATTGCCTTAGACAAGAATTTGATTCAGTACATCGTTTCATAAATATAAGAATTCCTTAACTTTGGTCAGATATTTTATTTGTTATTAAACTAAAACTTTGTTTACAGGTCCGGTGTTACATTAGTTTCATTGCTTTTCATTCTGTACGTTGAAATGTTACCAAGATGGCGGCGGAATATATCAAAATGTAAGTACCGATTATGTACCTAATATCTAAGATCTGTAAAATCGATAACCGTTGAATGTCTGGGGGAACCCGGAAGCTTGAGAACATTGGGGGCTGTCAACGACAGCTGAGCTGAGTAAATCATTTTATGTTCGAGTTTTTATCATGAATAAAACTTGGGAACGATTAAATCTGTAAAAAATATTTTAGAGAAGTTGTCATAGAAACCAGTTTAAATTGGTACAAAGCGCAAAAATTGCTTAGTAATTAGGTAGCTATGTTAGACACGCTTTTAGAAATTTGGTTATTACGAATAAACTATCTTACTATACGAGAAAGTACTCAGTATCAGGTAGTATCAGGATAGCTGGAATTACTTCAAAGAATACAGAATTTCTAATCCTGAAAAGGAAAAGTTGTGTACTAAGAAAAATGTAATCCTAATTATTTTTACTAGCAATAGATTTACACTGTTACACGCGATGAAAATCACTACAACTATGGGCAATTAATTATATGCTTAGAAGCACCAATACGGCTTCTATTTAAGATACATATTCAATAAAATAATACTAAATTATTAAAACTCAATAAAATCTGTTTATAATTCTATACAACGCAAGGAGTATGTTTTCATGTACCATCGTGAAATAGTAATACCATTTCTGTATAAAGCGAACGTAAAATAAACAAACTAGAGAGATGGAATATTTTTATAGCACATTTTATTATAAATGTACAAATGTGGTCAGAACAGGTATAACTTTACAAGCAGAAACTTCATGTGCAAATGAAAACCACAACAAACAATGTTCGCTATTATTTGAAATAACATTATAAATATCGTTTAAATATTGGAGAACAACGGTGTTCTAGAAGTTGTGCAATTAAATTTTGATATGATGTAGGGTGCATTTGACTCATAAGATAAAATTCAACTGAAAAATTGCGATTTTTTAATTGTTATAGAAGTGGGTCAATTGTCATGTTATTAAGAAAACTAATATGACAAACTTAGTGCACAGTTAGAATAAAATCAACTCATATCGATTAAGTCTAATTATGTCTAAATATAGGATGGGGAATTTTTTTGTAACCTGTAGCTTTACAAATTTTTTATATTATTAAATTGAAATCGTGACAAAAATTATATACGATTAGTTGGACTTAAAAAAAATATAGATATAATCAAGCTTCTATATCTATCTATGAACGCAAAATGTGGTCAATTCATCCTCGATTTTACATTATTTATGACCGAAAGTATTCTCTTTTTTGTGATATCATCAAGCTGGATAAGTTCGAAATAAAATTTAAGATTAATGGCAGTTCCAGTTTGGCCGTTATATTACTCGTTAAGTACCTTTGTAGTAACTTCTCTTAAGGCTTAATGATCGGATTTAAGTTACAAGTTCCAATAATGGTCCCTCAGATTTATGAGAAAGGATTATCTAATAGAAATTAATCATCAGTTTTGGTATAAAGTTGTGGGGCATCAAATGAGTCTTAGTCATTAAAAGTGTTTAGGATCGTTTATCATTCAGTATTACACTACCAGTATATCTTTCTAGTAAAATATAAATTATTGTTGCTATTCCTAGTCCTATGTTACACTTCAACTAAGACATATTCAACTATTCTAGACTAAGCTATTGACAATATCGTTTTCTCCGCTCAGTGTTCCTAATTCCTCAGCGGTATGTCCTCGGGATCATGGGTCTTTTGGCGGTGTGCAACGCGTACACAATGCGAGTGTGTCTCAATCTCGCTGTCACCCAAATGGTCAACAATACGAAGAACGTGGAGTCTCATTACGATCCAGATGCTTGTCCCGATGAAAGTGAGCTTATCGCTAATGGGACAATCAGTTCTAAACCGGTATGTTCTTATCTTGTGTTACAAATGATTAAGGTTATATTAATCAAATGCTTGCTTGTACCGATGAAAGTGAACTTATCGCTAATGGGACAATCAGTTCCAAACCGGTATGTTCTTATCTTGTGTTACAAATGATTAAGGTTATATTAATCAAATGCTTACTTGTACTGATGAAAGTGAACTTATCGCTAACGGGGCAATCAGTTCCAAACCGGTATGTTCTTATATCGTGTTACAAATGATTATGGTTATATTAATCAAATGCTTACTTGTACTGATGAAAGTGAACTTATCGCTAACGGGACAATCAGTTCCAAATCGGTATGTTTATCTCTTGTCACAAATGATTAAGGTTTTGTTAATCAAATGCTTCCTTGTCCCGATGAGAGTGAGCTTATCGCTAATGGGGCAATCAGTTCCAAACCGGTTTGTTCTTATCTCTTGTTACAAATGATTAAAGTTTTGTTGATCAAATTATAACGACAGTAGATACTCATCGAATGAGTAGTAATTTAATACTTGGATGGAATGAAATAATTACCAAAAAATTTGTTAGTTTTCCTCTACACCACTTTAAATTATTCTTCATATGCAGTATTCATAATGTTTTATGGAAAAAGTTAGTTGTTCAATGATACGTTACACATCATTGAACATTTAAGAGTATGTTTTTTATTTACTGCCAATAAAGTATCATCTGTAGAAATAAATTCAAGAACCTTTTACTATATTTTCAGCTCGTTTGTTGCAAATATATTGAAGTTAAGACTTACTCTTCAATATTTTGAACGTAACAACAGAGCACTCCATTAAATGCTTGCAATAAATTTTATTAAACGTAAAAATGTTATTACTTTAGTAGATTTTATTTTCTCTGCTGAACATTTTGTTGATAAATTCAAGTATTCATTTTAAATCTTCATTTGTTCATTTAACATTAATATTTAATTTCAGCATGCAATATTTGATTGGTCCGAATCAACTCAAGGACTTATCTTGAGTGGTTTCTACTATGGTTATGCTATAACTCACGTTCCCGGGGGATATTTAGCAGAGAGATATGGGGGCAAATGGACACTAGGCATCGGACTACTGAGTACCGCTATTTTTACCTTATTAACTCCTGTCGTAGTAAAGGCTGGAGGTGCTGTTTGGTTGTTCATATTAAGAGTGCTGCAAGGGATGGGTGAGGTAGGTATCTTCGCTTTTTATTTATAGACTACTTCTCTTCAGTGGTTATTATGTATTTTAAGTTGAAAGCCAAGCACTAAGATTAAAACATTACATATTCTTCACTGAAAACAAAGCATATCTAAAAAAAAAATTGATCGATCAGTTTATGTTAAAATCTCTTATAACTTATAACGTCCAATTTATAAAAGACTGAATCACACTGAAAATATCCATGTTACGAAATATGAGACGCGACAGATGATGTTGATAGAACTAAAGTTTAACAGCAGAAGTTATTATAAGTTACAAAGTTCAAGTTTTCTCTAGAATTCTAGACGAGTTAAGCAAATTCTAGAAAATCACCAACGCTCGCAACTTCATGCTGTTATAATATCTTTTGTCAAATATTAACGGTTATATTTACAATACAATGAAAAAAGACATTTTCTTGAAATTTAAAAATGATAAAGTCTTTTAATACCTATTTGGACCATTACTTTTAGGGACCAACTATGCCAGCCCTTATGATTGTCCTAGCGCGTTGGGTACCGCCTCATGAGAGATCTCGTCAAGGAGCGCTGGTGTTTGGTGGGGCCCAAATCGGTAATATTTTTGGCTCCTTCATGTCCGGTTTCCTCATGGCTGGAGAAGGTGACTGGGCAAATGTGTTCTACTTCTTTGGCTGCTTTGGGATTTTATGGTTTTTGGCATGGGTGAGTTAAAATAATTGCACTTTTGTTTTCAAAAGAAAGTACTGCCATCGACCGTGACCTAATTTTTCGAAAGTATTTATATTTAATTAAACGCTTTATAACTCGTTTGCAGTATGAAGTGTCCGCACTTAGCTAACGTCCTAGACTTTACATTTCATAATGAAAGGAAATTTGAGTCAAAGATTGTCTGACTTTATTATAATATTACACTTAATTTTCTTCCATTTTACTTCTTCACTAATTTTGAGATATTTCAGAGTCTTCTTTGCTACAGTACGCCAAATACACATCCTTACATATCAGATGAAGAGCTGAAGTATTTAAACGAAAATGTAACGAGCGCAGATACAAAAAGTGTAAGGGACCCAGTGCCGTGGAAAGCAATTGTCAGATGCGTTCCTGTTTGGGCTCTACTTTTTGCTGCAGTAAGTGAATAAGCCCTATCTTATTAGTTCAAAGTATCATTCATCAGTATAAAAATTATAATTGATTTATTTTTAAAACTGTGATATGACTTAAATTTGATGGATTAGGTATGGGGGTCATTCATCGGCGATGACTTGGATGTTACTGTCTATGGGTAACGCTGACCACTTACCATCAGGATTTTCTCCCACTAGTTTGCCGACTATAGACACAAACAACTGAGGACTTAATAATTATTTTTAAGTTTCAAAGCAAAATTCTACTTACTATTTCTTAACAACATTTTACACATTTTAAAACTGTAAGTCTATAATAATTATGCTTTCTATGTTACTTCGAATATTTTATTAGACTATTTTGTATTGTTTGACAATTTAAGAAACGAGTGTTAAATGACAAACGTTATAAAATTATGTAATTAATTTTGATTATAAATCCAGTATCCGATTGTATTATGTGAAACAGACTTAAAGAACATTATTATATTTTCCGTCGCGATCCGTATAGGTACACGCAATTACGAAATAATTATGAGGTATTACAATTGCATATAATATATAAATATTTATAATATTAAACGTCTAAGTTGACACTTAGCTATTAAAAATGGCTATTTTATTTGAACATAATTTACATTTCAATTACCGAGGATATTTATTAAGTTTCCTGGTTATGAAAAGATGACATGTATTTTCAATAACTTGTTTTACTTTGAATGTTATTGCAAATTATGGCGCTATCATTTTAATTTATTATCTACTCAATAAACGGTAATTGACTGACAGACAACGGACATGTCGAACTTGTTCTAGAATTATGAAACTTCTTCATTTTGCGTTGTGTGAGGGATCATTAAGATGGGAATTTTGTTTATTTATCCCCTGAAATAATAACTTGAGTGATAACTATAAGGAGTATAAAAATAAAAGGCCATGACTACTCTTAGAGGTCGCTGGGTTTTATACCACCCAATTTAATCCCACGGATATAATATATCCGTGCATATTATGTACGTATAGATAGCTGTCACTCTCTTTTTAAAATTAACAGTGAATTTGTTTTTTCATTTCGTTTATAGTATCGACGAGAAATGATGCTTGTTATTCACTTCTTCTTTTGGGTGTAGATGAGTTTATTCGCTTTGATTTTGGGTATCGATGGGTTACAATGTTGACTTTGTTATGACACATCCGCTGGTTTATTGATTTACATAAATAAATTCTTTGTATTTCCAGGTAGGTCACGACTGGGGTTATTATACTATGGTTACAGACCTGCCTAAGTATATGACTGATGTGCTCAAGTTCAACATCGCAACTACTGGCACATTAACAGCAATACCGTACCTGGCTATGTGGATAAGCTCCTTTATATTCGGCTGGGTTTGTGACGTATGCGTTAAGAGAGGTTGGCATTCAATAAAAACGGGAAGAATTATTCATACAACCATAGGTGAGTTTATTATATTATAACCAGCTTTGCTCGGGTTGAACCCCTGAAATATATATGAAAGATGATTACATATATTTTTTTTATATTTCTTCATCAAAAAGTCCTATCTCCTTTGTAATATCCTTAAGAATATGTGTACAAATTTTCAGAAACTTACATTCGCATTACTGATATTAGTAGATGAAATATTATGTAGATGTATTTACTATCTTAGAATAATATTTATTTGTTGTAAAATACACATTCCGATTCGGTCCATTCTAATTGGTTGATAAACTTGGAATGAACCGCTTCACCATCTATACAATTGTAACTATAAAATTTTACAACCATTAAAGTAAATAACAGCCTTATAATATTAGTATATAGCACCTACTAGTTCAATAATATCACAGATAATATTGATATAATATAAAATTCAGTGTTCGCAATGACATAATTATATACACAATCAAATAGAGAATTAAAGCAAATGCAGGAAGATATTCATAAATGTATTCAAAACGTTTTACAGCTGCTACGGGCCCGGCCATTTGTATAATACTGGCTTCGTATGCCGGCTGTGACCGCTTTGCCGCTGTTGCCTATTTTATTGCATCTATGGCTCTCATGGGAGGATTCTACAGCGGAATGAAGGTTTGTAGTCATGATAACATTTAAGAGTACTTGAATAAAACTGAATACAAAAATGTTTATAATATTCTATGTCTCGTTATTTATAATATGTACTACGAAGGACTGGGGCAAGCGTCAATTATAATGTTTATTTATATCTCCATATCTTCAAATCAAGAGTGAATAATTTTTTAATAAATTAATGTGCTTTACCACCCGAGTGTACATCACCTTTTACCATCAGGTGGGGCTGTTGATTAACTTATAATTAATGAAAAAAAAAACTTGATCAGTGCTCGGAATCGTTTCTTTGTAAAGAAAGACTAGACTTTGTGGTAGCTCAGGACCGTGGATTAATAATCAAAATTACAATGAAAAGTATATAAAAAGTCTCTTCGGAGGGTACGTTAAGCCGTCGGTCCGGGGTATTATCGTAAATAGTCGTCGTTGTTGTCACACACCGGAGTATGAAAACTTACGGCATTTGGGTTGGCCCCTCCATCAATCCGCAGCGTAGTGGAGCTGAAGACCTCCTCATTGATGAGGAAAGACCCGTGCTCAGTAGTGGACCATTAAAGGGTTGACGCCAATGCTTGACTATAGCCAAGATAATATTTTATAAGGTATTGAATGTTTTAAATATTTTTTCAGGTAAATGCCTTAGATTTGGCACCTAATTACGCTGGATCACTCACAGCAATGATCAATGGTACATCAACGATTTCTGGAATAATCACCCCGTATCTTATAGGACTGCTGACTCCTGATGTAAGCATAAATATCTTTTGTAGAGCATTCATAAACAAGAAATATAAATTTTAACAAACGTACTATACAATGAGGAATGTTGGATTTTTGGGACTCTTTGAAACAATTCCTTAGTTCAAAATTAATGTTTATTTTAAAAAGCAACGAATACTTTAATAATCGTGTTTATTAGAATAAGTTTCGTATTTCGCTCCAAAATGCAAAGCGTTTTAGAACAAGTTACATCTTAAGTCACTTTTATAACCTAATAAGTTTGACAATAGCTGTCAACATGTCGTTTGTAAATAATCACAGATTTTAAAGAGATACGAGACGAACATGTGACACGCTTAATATTCAACCGAAAGAAAAAGTTGCCATCTAACAAACGACTTCAAATTTGAAGTTATAGTGGTTAACAAAACACGTTCATTATTTTAATATTAAAAGGATGGTGAATTGAATTTATAACATAAGCCGTAACTGTATCGAAATACATGGATTTTTGGAAACTGCCAAAAATGGCTATCACTGTTTTGTACAACTAATTTGAGAGACTAAGCCTTATTCGAGGTGAAGTGGTTTCATCTATACAAATAAATCTATAGATAGAATTAATTAAAATTGGAGTAAAAGCATATGTATACACGATACATATACCAAAATAACATTTTTTACAATCCGTCTGGATGTTTGTTCAGGTTAATCTCTAGAACGGCTGGGCCGATTTTGAAGGGACTTTCATTTGCAGATAGCTGATGTAATAAAAGTAACTAAGGCTACTTTTATTTTAAATTATAATTTATGGTAAAATCTCCAAAATGAACAATACCTTTTTGTTAAATGCTACGCGCATGAAGTGGCGGGCACAGCTACTCACGAATATTTTGTATAGTACAATACAAAAAATTAAGGCATGTTCATTCTACTTCTATTGTGAATTTACTATCAAACATATAATAGCCAGTACTCTAGTGCAATAAATAGGGGGTTGTTTCAAAAACAAAATAGTTTATTATGTAATTCATTTTCCTCAGAGATTTACTTTATTTATGAAATTTATTATTCTGGGCTCAAAACGTGAACAATAACAACTTCGAGTTTAGTAAAAGAAAAAAATATTAGTGTGAGAAATAAGAGAATAGTGAGAGAAGTGAAAATGAAATATGAAGAAAGAAAAGTTTAAATAAGTTTAGTTAAATGTGTGGGGTCAGACAACAAAAAACAGCCAATTTCGTATCAAAGATATTTTTTTAATTGATTGTAATAGTGCCTTAGAGCGTCAAGGTTGTATCGTCAAGAAACAGCCTAATAGTCAATAACTTTGATTAACAATATCTTCTACTTAATGTCAAGTCCATACAATCCTTATCTACTTGACGGCTTAAACTAAAGTTGACGTCTTTGAGATAAACTTTGCGGTTATCGATAATGCTAAGATCTTGTCATTTTCTTGTTGAACCGTCGAGATTGAAAGGATTAAGGGATAAATAGATAAGATTTGGTTTACACAAGAGTTTTGCGCAGTAAAATTTTGTGTAATCAATTCTAAATTTAATATAACGAAGTTTTTGACGTTGTGAAGGCAGAGGCTTAAAAGTACTGGATGTTTTTATTACACAATAAAACGCTTGATAAATCCTATAATGTAAGGACCACTTTTTCTGACGAGAAGCGTGAGTAAGCTACTGATAATGCATAAATAAAAGCTTACATTTACACTGTTGATGATTCGCTGTCTTGAAGTGATATACACGAAAGAGATAAAAAATATTTACACACACAAATTCCAGATAAATGTCTCTCATATCCATCAATCCTTTACAATATGGATTTGAATCAGTCAAGTCATCTGATCCTCTGCAAAATTAAAAAAAAAACGACATCTAGAAGCAATTTTTAAAAATCATCCCGATATTTGCTGTTTGGATTTTTAAATTGAAAGTAATTGAAGAAGCCCCAGCAAAGGTTTCAAAAGATGGCACTATAGTACTGTATGTAGTATATATAGAACTATAAACGGGGGGTTTAAAGCATATTTCTGCCTTTTCAGTTTTCGATTCTTTTATAATTTTTTTTTTAATTAAGATAAGTAGGTATGTGATGGAATCAATAGTATCCTTAATGAAAATTATTTTTTATAACACTACATGATGTCACAAATTATAGTAGTTTTTCCTAGTGGTGAAGATTAGCAGCCGCTTTCCCCGTTCTTTAATAATTACTAGCTGTATCCCGCGCGCGTTGCTACGCATATTAAAGGAAATTAAAAAAAAACATGTGGTTAATCACATTTTTGAACTCATCAATCATGTGTCCGATCGATATACTTTTGGTACCAAAACCATTTGTCAGAGAATTCTGAAGAAATTTGCTAAAGACATCGATGCTCTATCTTCTACCATTTCAGAGACTATAAAGGACATACAGACAAACATTCATTTTTATATATTAATAAGATATGTAATGCTTGTCCACAGTCCCACTTGATAGTAAGCGGTCACGTAGTCTCGGGTGGTAAAGCACATTAACTTAGTAGAAGCCTATTCATTCTTGACTTGAAGACATCAACATTATAATATAAGTTGCTGATTTATTTCTACAGACTCACGCATTAATCTATGAGGGTAGAAAGAAGAGGCAATGGAGCTTGAAATTCCCCTGTTTTCTAAATCACTATTCAACGACGTACGAGGGCATTACCACAAATGCTGATAAATGTTCCGATTATTCACTCCCTTTTCCAACCATTTACTAGGTACCTTGTGTTCTCGTGTTTCATTGTTGTCCGTTATTTATTGTACTTGTTACACTGATAATATTGTTTTATATAGTTAAAGAGATTTGCATTAAAGAAACAGCTAATTTAGTTTATTTTCGTAACTTGTACAAACAGTCTTCTGTAATATTTTTTTTGGAAACTTTACTTATTTATTATAATATTTTATTTACATTAGATACTTTGATGTTTGACGTTAACCCAGCTGATAATAAGCGATGAAGATGTGGACTCATTAACTTAGCAAAAGCCTATTTACCCCCCAATTTTTTCTACTTTTACCTCAAAGAGTTTAAAGTCTACTTAGCTAAGAAGAAACCAGGGTAACCAGACAATAAACGACCAAACGAGCTACTTGATAGTAAGTGGCCAACGCCGCCCATAAAAATCTGTAACAAAAGTATCCTCGATACATTACTGGCTAACAAAGAAGAGTAAATAACAAAACACTGTCTACTGTCTCCCAAAGCCCCAACCAGAATACAAATGATTTGTGGTTGACTCAACCAAGAGAATGATAGCTAGCAAAGATTTCCGGAAACTTAATATCTAATACTTAGTAACTCTTTAAACTAACACCTAAAGCACTATACCTAAGAACTATTTTTAAAAGCTTTTATTTTATTGTTTCAGTCAACATTGGTTCAATGGCGTGTAGCGTTCTGGGTTTGCTTCGCGGTACTAGTTGGTACCAACGTGATTTATATAATTTGGGCGGATGGTAAGCAACAATGGTGGGATGATGTGAGACAGTATGGTTACCCAGCTGAATGGAAACATGGCCCACTCAAGACATCTGATGGTGACAAGGAAAAAAGTAAGAAGTCTGAAGCTGAGGGTACCGCTTTATAGTCAAGATAATGAGACTATAGATTAGAGATTATGGAAGGACTTTCATACATAAAGTTAAATAATTAAACGCTTCCCTCCTCTGTCATCCTGCTTCTTAAGCCACTGCTAACATGCATACAAGCAACGGCATTAGGTTACAGTCAAGAAGGAAACAGGAATTTACTTATGACCCAGGTCTATGTGTCAGAGCGTGGTCATACACAATCAAGTTAACACACAATAGATCAAGACTTGAGAACAAACAGTTATCAGTCTCCTGTACGTCAATCCGATTCCCAAATTTATTCCCGAACTCAACATGATTATATAAGGTTATAAAGAGTAACAAATGGTTTGAAAAATAACTGATAAAATATTAGATTTCGACTTTTAATTCATTTGGTTTACCAATTACTATTTTTTCATCATTTTGCAATGATTTTCCGACCAATTTGTTAGGCCTTAATACCTTGTAATGATGTAAGAATCACGTGTGATTTGTTATAACATATTGTTTAATAAAAATATTCGTTTGAAAATTATGGTAAAAGATGTCAGCCATATTTGTAATCTATTATATTTAAGTAGATTAACATTCCTTTGTCTTAAAACATAAAATAATTCATGTGTTGGCCTTTTAACTATGGTAGTACAAAATATATTTTATATTTAATTACTGGTGATCCTACCATATAAAACTTTAGAGTTACAATGTTTATTATTATTTACTTACTTTTTGTCAAGGTGCTAAATCAGGGTAAATTTTAATGCCATTCAAATTATAAAAAAGCATAATTATTTACAAAAAATGTTATTTATTTGTTGACGAATTATTATCTTAATTTATAGTCTTTAGGATAAAAAATAAATAAGAAGTATTTATGTTGTGATACCACGTGGTTACTATAATTATAAGACATTTTACAAAGTATGTAAGTACTTATAATAAATTAAAGTTATTAATTTTATAGCGTAAACTATTTTATGATATACATAGATTGTTGTGTAAGTAAAATATAATTATAATTACAGTACTCTAGATTTATAGTAAACTAATCAAGCAGCGTCTTACTACTGCCGGTAATAAAAATAAATAGAATGTCTTTGTTAAAACTCAGTTAAAAAAATATTTGTTTTTTGAACTGAAATCACCCATAAAGTACTCATCCTATATGTATTTACTTAAATCCATAATTGTAAATATCGTTAGTTGTCAGTTGAAAAATTCAAAAGAAATATTTGATCATAGTACGACCGATAAAAAGAAGCAAATATTTTTATATGTACATATATAGAAATTTTAATATTTAATATATTTCAAATTTTCAGCATATTCTTATAATACCAAAAATGCAGTTACACAAGAAAATTGTAAGGTTCTTCATAAGTAAATGTTTATAAATTACGAATTAACTCGTATTAATAGATCCAAGAAACCATTTAGACGAACAACGTAGGCTAAACATGTACAGTGTAATTATATTATTTTTTCAAAATATAAAATTGGTGTAGAATCGATGAATATATTATACTTAATGGTTAAATTCGATAGAACTGATTAACAGCGTAATAATTTCCATTAAAATAAACACTGTAATATGAATAAGTATATTATAATACTTAGATATAAGTAAGAAAACTATTGCAAATAACACAGCAAAGTTAGTTGAGCGTAGAATGTACCAAGGTCTTGGAACGGACTTATTTTATTAATGTCCGTTCAATTACTCTGTAAAGATAGCTATCTTAGCGATGTTGAAATGAACCCAACGGCGGATTGAGCAGTGTGTTCGTAAATAAACGTTTAATGCTGTTTAATTAATTTTTTTTATTTAATTTTTATTTTTTTATTTTTTTTTTTCACCAGTAAAACAAACTTTCAGCACAATGTATCTTAAATATGAGATATTATTATAAGATTGCCTAGCTGCACAGTCGGTCCTCTAAGAAGGAGATTCTTTAATCTTATATCTTATATTCTTATCTTATACTAATATATAAAGCTGAAGAGTTTGTTTGTTTGTTTGATTGTTTGAACGGGCTAATCTCAGGAAC
>DWJN01003932.1:0-12979 GCA_018248895.1 Carystus phorcus
GTGTCGTAGAACTTGCTTTTTTGGCATGCAACACATCATCGTTACTGATGTCTATAAGCCATAGTGACCATTAGTTGGCTCGTGATAACAAACGATTGTCATTGTGACGAGTACACAAATGCTACAATTGTATTAAATTAAATACTAAATTTCAGTTTCATTAATGTAATTACTACTTACCTTAAAAATGTTATAGTAGAGGAACATCATCATGATACAGGGTATGTAGAAAGAGCCGAGTGAGGAGTAAAGGACGTAGTTTTGACTATTAAAGAGGCATTCGTCGAAGTTTCTATCCGGCGTATCGTTTAAGCCCAGTACTATCGGAGCTCCGATGGCAGCTGACACCAGCCAAACTAGGACAATTGTGAACCATACGCGAGTATTGTTCTTGTGTTTTGCGTATTTTATCGGCTGGGTCACTGCTATATACCTGAGAACATCAAATATTATTGTTTCATTTCGAATTTGTGATATTGCAAAAACATAATTATGATATGGTTAGGGTTAATATACTTTAACATGAAATTTTAGGTGATATTTATCATGTTACCGAATTGTAATTATCGTTGTTGGTTTAAATTTAATTGAACAACAGGTCATCACTATATAGTTTGGTCAGAGTCGTTACAGATAGTCGTTTTTCTATGGAATTTATGTGTTTCGGCAACAAGACTACATCACCGCTTACGGTGGGACTGTAGGCAAGCATTAACTTATAAATTGATGAAAAAAAAACTTATGAATACGCATGTTATGATTTTTCAGTATTATAAAAATTTGTCATATACATATACACGTCTGGATACGACCCGTAACGGATACTAGAATAACTTTTGGATGTAATACGAGTATATATGAGTACGCGTGTACCTGTAAGAATGAATACCTAGCGTGATCTTTCTCAAAAAATGTTCATTTATGAAAAAGTCGCTGCAACTCTGAAGAATAAGATGATTAATTGACGCATTGCGTGCTGACGAAATATTCAAAGTCTTTTGTCCTTGGATGGACCTTACACTTTACTACTTTTCAAACTGGTCCTGTAGATTAGACTGCTTCCACGGAATTCGGAATATTAGTGAAGTACTTGATAATTTTTTGTTTTATTTTTCTCATAAACTGAATATTTACTTACATCATGCGTACCTTTCCAATTTCACTCTCAGCACTAATATTATGGGCACACGTGAAAACAGAAATCTCTGGAAGCACTGATGAATTTGATAGTGGCTTTTCTCACAAAAGCTAATACAAGTCTAACAAAACATTATTCTTACGAACAACCTTATGATTTCAATCTCTGTTTGAAGTCACTTCAGCGTCCATAAAAGCACATTAATCACGAGATACCCATTGAGATACATCACGTAGGGCTATGTGTCACTTTACGATCGACCATCTTCGAACTTCTTACATAATAACTCCTTGGGGATTCTTTGTTATACATAGTTAGTGTTACGCGTTTGATAGTGATACTTTCAAAGTTTTTGCCTACTCAATATCTTTCAACGTCGGAAGAAAGCTCTTTTGTTTTTGTTTTGCTGTCAAAGGTCAACTTTTGTTAGAATATATTCTACATCATAGCATTATTTGATAATTTCAAAATTGTTTAATCTACGCCACATGTGTCTGATATATATTAGTTTGTTTTTTAACCGTATTTCTAAACTAGTATTTGAAGCGCTTAAAGCGTCGACTCGCGTTATCGTTAAGCCATAACGAAGGCCTTAGGTTGGCATGAACACTTTCGACACTCGGGTTGGCCTCCATTAAACCCTCTATCAATCCGAATTTGGTGTCATGGACTATGCTATTGTAGCAAGGAGAGACCTGTCCCCTTTAGTAACTCATTATTGGATTTACGCCAATTGTTTTCGATAAAAAGTAGCCTATGTGCTATTCCGAATTATATTCTGTCTAAGTCCCAAACATTATCAAATCCGTTAAACCGTTACGCTCTGATTGAGCAACAAGCAACCATACAAACTTTTGCATTTAATATTAAGACAAGCTGTGCTCGCGACTTCGTCCGTATGGAATGTAACAAAAGAGTTATTGTTTATTTCGCAGATTTAACGATAACTTATAATGTTAAACACTACCCTAAGTTTATTACATCAGCTGCTCGTGAAAGTCCGGTCAAAATCGTTGCAGCCCTTCCAGTTATTACCCGGTACAAACAGATAGACAGACAGACAAATATTGTAAAAAAAGTTATTTTGGTATATATACCGTATACATACATTTTTTATGTGTATAGTAGAAAGCGATTATTTTAGAATTACAAACAGACACTCCAGTTTTATTTATTTTTATAGATTAAGATCGAATCATCTTTACCTGTCGACGGATATAGCGACTAAGTTGAATATACTCGAAGTGGAAGATGTCACGTCCATTGCAATATACACGTCGCAAATGAACGCGGGTAGACCCCAGGAACCGTGCACCTGTGGACAAATATGTTTTAATGGTCATTAAGCTTTAATTTGCATAAAAAAATATATATTATTTCCAACATTTTTAACAATATCCTACATTAAAATATATAATAACCTTGTCAAGAGACGATTTAAAATATTTTATTGCGTTGAATTACAAAAAATGTTTATTTGAAATGTAATTTGTAAACTTTGAGCTCCTGCCGGCGTCAATTTTTAGATTTATCCTCAACTAACTAGCAGGCCACATTTTTATATACCTACGTCTAATTAGTAAAAGTCTTTGTATTTATTTATTACAGACAAATACTATCCTCAGTTGTCTAGAGGAACTATACAAAGATTCAAACAAATCATAGGTACGAAAAATGCGCCAAGTTCGCTAGATTCGTTTTCTTCAATAAAAGAGATGAGATAAGATGTGCCAAGTTTCCTGTAGTCCTCCTTAATTATATCTATGGAATTACGTTCTTCATTTTGTTTACAAAATAATTTGTTACTTTTTACAAAGGGCTTAATGCTTATCGCCATTCTTTGCTAGTCAACCCAGGATGATGGTGAGAATATGAGGTAAGTGACAAAATAATTGAACTGAAGCAAATTAGTTATATAAGGTTCTATTTTACATACGTAAATAATATACTATACGTTATATCACATAAGACAGAGATAAGAACTTAGTTTAATTCGTTATACATACAACATAATGTGAAGATGTTAATGATAGGTTGGAGAACCAGTTCGCTGTTTCATTTCTTCCACTTCCACGGCCGGCAATGCTTTAGTGACATCCCTATTGTTGCTGATGTCCATGGGCAACGGTGATCACCTACCATAAGGTGACCCGTTTGCTCGTTTGCTTCCGACATAATAAAAAACTTTTAATAATAATTCTGGATCAATCTTTTAAATTAAAATGGATACTGAATGTATTTTACAGGCATTTTATAGACCTTTGGTGTTGAAAAATGGTATGAGCGGTTCTGATTTTTTCTTATCTATCAATGGTGTTTCACCAGCACTTGTTTTGGATAACGTATGCCTTTATCGATACTGATACTAAGTCAAAAATGTTTGTACATCGAAAATTATTTTATATTTCATACTGTAAAATTGAACTTTATAATATTTAGCCAAATGTAACTATAGCCGTGACCATATTCCGGAAAATGGCTATCACGTTTAATTCCGGAGAGCGATTGACATTCCAAACCCGATTCCATTTGCATCGCAATGTTTAATTATTTTTTTATTTAATATCCAGTTGGCTTTTAAATGTTGTAGGAATTAACTTTTAAAAATCGTTTAACATTTCGTTGCTTTCTATTTTAATTAACGAATCAAATAAAAAAGTAGTCGATTGTTTATTCGCTTTATTTTATTTATAGAACTAGTTAAATGTCTTCACTGCCTATATAACGCAACGCTACGACCAATGGGAGGTGAGCCTTAATAAATCTTACCAAAACGGGACAAATGTTCCAAGGTGAAACGAAATATAATACTGATCATATAATCTTTACTCGAATCCCTACCACAAGGGGGCTGGCTTTTGTTGCTTCTTATACCCTGGTCTACCAGCATGGGATTTCGGTATATTCAAGCACGCTTCAATACGGCTGAATGTGTTATTACAATATTCCCGCTGTACCTTCAAAATACGTATACGAACAAACCTTTAATTTAATATGTTAGTATTCTCTTTTTAGATCAGGCAATAAGAACTTACTGTTACGACCATCGCAAAAACCGTACTTATTACCTTCTCATAAAAGTCATATCACATGAATTTGGAATTAGGTAAAGGTATTGAGTATTCCAAATACAAGTAGTGGGTTCATATGAAAGTCATCTTTATTATAAGGTACTAAAGTTTACAATGGATAAACGCAAGCTGATTGTCAATTTTCAAAAGCATTGCCAATTGCATAGGAGTACCGTTTGAACCTGACTCTATTGCGGAATGGATGAAAGGTTTGCCTCCGTTATTGAAAAGGTTAATTTTACGGTTTTGACCGACTGTTTGTTTTAAACACAGCTATGATTACCTTCTATAAAATTCAAAAATGATTGGTACGTTATAAGATTGTGGATGTGTACTCAAATTATACTGAATAGAAAAGCCTTTCATTTTTGACGTTGAAAGAAAAAAAACGATTATTTAAAATAATTGTTAATGGATTTACTTGAGCCATAAATTCACATAATTGGGCGGATTCAGTCATAATTTTATATTAGGTTAGTTTTAGCATGTATTAGTATACTTTGCAACAACCTACGAGAAAAATGTATAATGGTTTATACTCTTAGTAACTTCACAAGTGTTAGTTGGTACTTTGCGACTAACACTCATAGAGTCAATTTATCCTGAGATGCTCCGTTTCGGGACGAAACACGTGTTGTTGATGGTGGTATATAAGCTGGTATATACTTTTATTTATTGAACAATGGCGGTAGCGGCGTACACAAAATAATTGAAAAGGAAAAAAAAACTGATCTTTATGTGAAGCTGAAGACTGACAGAACAAAAGAACATGATAAATAAATAACAATAAGTAATTCTACTCTAAGGAAATTTTACTCAACAACAGTAGGCTTATGTGAGTCGAAGATAGCGATTTTAGTGAGCAAAAATGCTTAAAAGCCATTAATCTAAATCTAAATACATATATATAACTCAAAGTTGACTGACTGACATAGTGATCTATCAACGCACAGCCCAAACCTCTGGACGGTTCGGGCTGAAATTTGGTTTGCAGGTAGATGCTATGACGTAGGTATCCGCTAAGAAAGGATTTTGATCAATTCTACCCCCAATTGGATAAAATAGGGGATGAAAGTATCTTAACGCGAGCGAAGCCGCGGGCAAAAGCTCGTTCTTCCATAAAGCTGTTCAACATTTCCATTCCAATATTAGAAATGTAGTCGATACATAACAAAGTCCTCAGTAAAGTGCCATCTTTTTTAATACAGCTTTTTACCCTTTGAATTTGAAATAATACTGTCACGTATGATATCGCACGTGTCCGGAATGTGTGTGAAACGAGGTTAGAAATCGACTCGAAACGCAATTTAGGTGAGCCATTTTTAAATGATGAATGATGAATCGGATCCCAGAATGAGTAAATTTTAAAATGGTTGCGTACATCCACAAGGCATAATTTTTATCTCTATACATGAACATATATGTTTGTAATGGATGATATTTGAGAACATTTAATAGGGTTATTTATTACAGCAATGGATGTCATATCATTTTTAAAAATGTTAGAATAGACGAACATCGTCGGTTTTACGTGTGTATAAGTGTCAGATAATATTGATCTTACAATTGATTCACAAATAAAAAAGTTATGTCAATTTAAATCTTTTTAAAACATTTTTATTCTATGTAGGTAGTTCTTAGAAGTGAGGGTAGTCAGTCACATAGTTATGAATTAAATTTTTTAAATGTAAAAGTCGAAGTATAAACAAATGGACCACGTGATTGCAGATGGTCACTGCCACCCAATGCTACCAAGACCACAAATCATTAGCGATGCTCTGTCATGAAAAAAGAATAGAAAAAAGAACTGGGACGACGAATCGTTTGGCCACTTAGTCAAGCGAGATAGTGAAAGCCATCCAGGCAAGTTTCACGGAATGTTAATAATATCAATAATAATTGACTTTATATCCTTACGTGGTGGTTATTATCCTTACGTGAAGCTCAAGCAACCAAGCAGGTCGGCTTTGCTATCGCTTCCTACGGCTTATCCTTGTCCGCCATTGGATGCGGGTCTGTACTTTAGACCGCTCCAATCTGGTTTCTACGTATATCATTCGCAATGTTTTAGAGCCAATAATAATTAGTTTCTCCATACTTTTTGGTCGGCAATAGATGAGTTAATGATTACGAATCATCATGGTACGAGTATCATAGTGGGCCAAGATAGGCATTACCCATCATTCGTTCGTATACCTGTCTGACCGTAACCGGTCGTAACCAACCTACGTATACATCACATGAATGTTGATAAACATATCTCTAATCGCTTTGTCAATAGACAAAAGGACAAATCCGACTTCGATTCCGATTCCGAAGTCATACGCAACAAGTAAATGCGCATTATTAGGGATATCTGAAATAGTCAATAGACAAAAGTCGCAATAAGTAAATGCGCATTATTAGAGATAACTCATTAGATGTCGCTCAAATTTAAATGGGACTATATGATATGCTCCAGCTTTTGAATAGTAATATAATCTAGTAAACCGGTACACCCAGTAAAAAGTTATGAAGTCACATATTATAAAAAATACAGACGAATTTAGAACCTCCTGCTTTTTTTGAAGTCGGACGTTTAAAAAAGCCAAGAAAGTTATAACAGAATTTAATGAAATATATAATTCAACAACAACTTATTATTATTATAAAGTTAAAGTTAAATATTGAATTGACTAAATTCATATTCACATCGAAGTATCATAACTTATAGAATATCGCCATCGTCAACCGAAAGCGTTAAGAATTATCGCGATCTATGTCATTGCTGCATCAGCGATATATGTATGTAGTTGTCCACAATATGAATAAGACACGTGTAAGGAGTCGAGTCAGCAATTATCTTATCGCTGCATAATTAAGTTAATAACACGTCATTACAAATAAAGGCATAAACTTCTAACAATGTCCAACAGCGAGACTGGTGTGAAACAGAATCTGCTTTAACAAATGCCATAATTTAGCCTTAAATCTATTTTACTGCTCTTTCTGTACGACACTAATTTTACATTGTGAAATAAACGGAAAGCTAAGTCACGTGAGTTTGATAGAAACTCTCCTCTATTTTCTTACATATAGAGCACATTACAGAACAACAGAAAATGGTGTTTTTCCATTCATTAAGGTCCTTTATGCTGCGTCACGTGTTTCATTCTCAGTATCAAACCTGTTAAAGATACCTTGTGCTTTATAGGACAATAGCCTTTAAAGCTTAATTAAATCATCACACGCCACTTATTTATTTCAGTGAGAAGGCAGTATTTTAAAGATATTTAAGAATCTGGAAATAATAGATTACACAAATTTAATGCGAAGGATTAAATTAAATCTCAGAAGTAGCGAAAAAATTAAAAGTTAATATGCGCTATACAAACCAACAATACATAATCTATTACATAACCTATAGTCGAGAGATCAAACATTAGCTTGATTAATAAGAAAATAAAAAACTTGAAATTAGAATCCTGAGCAAAGAGGAAAATGCGAGTACTAGAAACAATACGATTCTTTTTTATACTTTTGTATTAAGTTAGTACTCGTATTAGTGTTCTTTGCAGCCTTATTTTTTGTTAAGTCTATAAAGTCATTAATAGTTTATTAGGGTATAAAGCGTTCTGTTTATATTCACTCCACCAATACCTTGAACTTGTACCACGTTTATCTTACTTAAAAACAGATGATGATACGGTCCCTGTAATACCATATGCCATTATACGTTATGCAGCACAACGCCCTATAGAGGGATCCCTTGGGACTGTGTGTCCCTAGTGGGGGTGTCATACGCAACTCGTCAATACGAATCGATCGTTTGATTAGGTTCTAGGTCCCTTGAATGTCAATCTGGTATTTATACCGGCCCATGTGTGAGTCTCAGGTCAGGTATCCTGTTAGTGAGGGTCACTTTTAAAGTCGCCCAATCCCTACCGAGTGGATCCGTCTAGTGGGAAGCCCAGTAGGAGCTGATTAGCGGCCGGCCGACGGCTTATGAAGCTAAAGTCGTCGGTGGGGTTGTGACGCGTAACCAGCCGCGTGGGAAATCCGTTTCCGCTATGAGGGCACTCTGTATCAACCAGTTTCATCTAGAGGTTTTGTACCGTACGACGCACGTACGACCGACGGTGCCATTAGTTATCGTATTTAGCCCCCCCATGAATAGCTACTTTTTGGTAGCTTCTAAATGTTTTGTCTCAGTCGCTATGGCATAATGTGTGAAATAATCCAGGTTCTTGGTATTCCCTCTCGTCGTTCTATTTGACTGCTTGTTGATAATGCTTGTAGTGTTACTGATGTTCATTGGTAATCTTGACCACTTACCATTAAGTTACTCATCTATTTTTTTTTTATTATTCTGAAGAAATGAAAAACCATGGAAATTATTTATACTTATATTAAATCAAAACATTAAAATTGAACCTAAACAATAATTCAATAGTACTGCTTAATCTAACATACATACGCGCTAATACAGATTACATATCTTACATTAATTTTTTAAAAATTGCTTCGGTATAGTATTATTAAGGGTGCGATTTTATAAATAAATTTTATGGTACAAACTTGAATGTTGACAGAATATGTATCTCAAAAGCTCCGATTCATTTCATCGTCTTGGCCTGTCGATACTTTTTTTAGAAGTGATTGCTGTTCATCAGACTTAAAGCTTCGGAGACCAGCCACACCCCAAGGCTTGCTTCGTTGCAGAGGTGGTCTTCCACGGATCCGACCTTCGTACTTATGCCGTTTATGGTTTAGAGGACTGAAATCTGAGTCTGATAACTCCTCAAACTTTCGCTTCGACGCTGATGATGAAGTAGAATTGATAGAAGCGATTGACTTATACGGAGTGACTGCATTGTTGGAAACTAAAAAATAAATATTAATTTTAAAAGAAAAAATATTTGTAGTGAATGAGAGGGATTTAAGTTTGATTTTTAAAAATTACAGTCATAAAACTATTTCACTATATCAAATATACAATAATTATCGTATGATAATATAATAATATGTTGTCACCTAATCCAATAATTGTTAATCTTAAACTCGCGAATCCATCCATAAAAATACGAAAAAAAATAAAAATAAAAATCAATCCAACCATTTAGGAACACAGTGACATACACATGAACAGAAGAATTATGTATACAAAGATGTATGAATATATGTATATCTAGTATAATTAGGTTAGTGAAGAATTTGAATGTGACGTTAAATGTATGTATGTATGTATGTATAAAAACGACCTTGAATATAATCAAGAATTTAAAATTTTACAGACATACACCAGCCTATAAATAAGTTAATTTAGGGATACAATACATAAAAAATCCTGTTTTACTGGTATTTTAAAAATTTAAAGCCCCTTTCAACGGAGATAGCCTGTTGTTTTGAAACGGTACTTAGAGAACGTTATAATCATAAAGTATACATTACGTTTTTACTATCAGCAATTAACCGAGCGCAGCTGTTGTAAACTACGACGTGCTGCGTCCATAACCAAAAGCTCCGTTTTATGTCTTACGTGATGCGAATGGATTTCATTTCGTTAAATGAATGGCAATGATAGCCCAGTTCTGAACATTGGTTTTCTAAGGATATTCCATTTCAATCACGGCTCCTTTGTGTCTTTGAAGTAATGTTCTCATTACAAATTATTTATGAGGGCAATATTATGAGGAAACTTGCTGAAAAGATGGGGCGCGATTTTCTTTTAGAAATATCTGAAGGCTATAGTCACCAAGTGACCGAACGAGCTATGTTAGGTAAGACGTTAAGAGATAGGATTCGGAACGATGAAGTTCGTAGCTGAACAAAGGTCACCGACATAGCTCGTAGAATTATTAGGACGAACAATGGATGGAATTGGATAATCCTTGAATAGTGACCACGCGTCAGTGGACGGATGACATAAAGAAGTTAGTGGTCAACCACTGAATTTGTAGGTCCGAAGTCCGGTTGGAGTGGTGCCAATTAGAGGAGGCTTATATCCAGCAGTGGACTTCAAAAGGCTGATAGATGACTATCTAGTCATCTAGTCAAATAAACCTTAAATTGTATTCTTAATATATAATGTTTTATATGCAAATGTTTAAATGTAAGTTTATTATTCAATTCCACCATAACGGTTAAACTATCTTCAGAATTATTTGAAAAATATTTTGGTACAAAAATTATATTGATCGCACACAGTTGATGAGTTATAGCCGAAAATATTTATTTATTGCTGATCGATTGGAATAGATCTACCCGTATATATGTACATATATCCAACAGCATCAATAAACAGAATCAATATGACTGTGATCTTTTCATGACTTTTCTTTAAATTAGAACTTTTAAATGTACCAACGCGCGTCGCTTACAGCGATTAATATTATAATTGCGAAAGTTTGGACCGACGTTTATTACTAAGTCACACCAGAACGGCTGAACGGATTTTAATTAAATTTGACGCAGAGACAAACTATAGTCCGGAATAGCACATAGGTTACTTTTTATGCCAAAAAATTATACGGGTAGCGTGAGATAGTTGCGGGCAAATGGTAGTTCAACTCGGGTATCAAACTATACGCTATACCCTAATAATTATTAATACTCAAACAGTTAATAGCACGTTTATCAAACTATAATAATATATAGTACTAGCTGTACTCGAGTCGCGTTTCTACGCATAAAAAACAAATCAGATTTTTAAAAGTCCGCATATCAACCATGAGTCTGATCATTAGTGCTCTACTACTACCATTTCAAGGACAAATAAACAAACAAACAAGCTCTATCTCCTACCACTTCAGAATAATAACCAAACAAACAAACATTGATTTTTATATATAAAGAAAATACATTTTTGAAATTTCGTTTAGTAAAACCGTTCTTCCTAGGGTAAAGCCGCGGGAAAAAGCTAGTATTGGAATAAATGAACCCAAAAATGTATATTTTATAACTGATGGAGCTTATTTCCTGATGCATGCAAAGGCTTATTTGTATAATGCACTCGCATTAGAAATATGCAATACTAACATTTATAGTTTCTTAGACGATTTTCGTATAGAAAATATGAAATAGAAAAAGATGGTCAACTCAAAATCGATTTCGAGTAGGTTAAGTGTCCTTGTGTATGGTAGAACATTTCTACCTTCTTGTTAAAATGTATTGCGATTTTAATGGACTTTCCTGTGAGCTATGGACACGAATGTATATAAATTTCTTTTTTTAATTTAACACTCACTAGCTTTAAAAAAAAGATATTTATTGTCTTATATCTCATATTTTTTTCACTTTTCTTAGTCACGTAATGTATTCATTATAGTCTATCAAACAATAAGCACTATAAATTTAACTTGAACTACTACAATATTTTTAACCAAAAATATGACTATTACCAATTCTCTTATTATTTCTACTAAAAAGTCACTAATTTTCTGTACATTCTTAACAGTAGTAAATTGAGTAAATTACACCAAAATAGCACATAATAATATTTCACAAAGTAAAATTTTGTAATATCATTGTAATTGTAATCTTAATCTCATATTTTACCTTATTTGCACACAAAATTCATAAATTAGTGTTATTACGTCTTTGGACATTTTAATTAAAAAACTACATTTAAAACAAGATCAATAAACGGACCAGCATAACTATAAATACTTAATTTTCTATATATAAGGTTTTGATTTTTTCGTTCAGTGTACGGATTTAAAAAAAAATTACTGCTGCGCTATTTTTTAATGCTTCAAATGTTCTTTCATCTCTTAAGAAATTTATGATTTCGGTTTTAAATTAAATCTTTGTTATCAATTTAAATTTAATAATATCTACAAGTGTGTATACCATAATTTGCATGTTAATGTAATATAAACAATACCTCGATCGCCCCAAAATACATTTCTTACTGCTCTCGCAACAGTTGTCCAAATGTTTTCCTTATTTTGCTCTGGTTCTCGATCTATTTCACTACACTTTTCCTCAATACCTTCACCATCGTCTACTATTCTTTTGACGCTAACTTTTTTCTTAGTGATGACAAACTTGAATTGTATTTCTGTTTCTTCTTCAGTTGTGCGTAAAACAGAATCTAAACAAGTTTGCAAAGATCCAGCAATATTTGTAGTTAGTGCAGCAATCGCATTATTTATCGGTTGATCTGTTGAATCGACACATGTTTTATATGAATCATTCGATTCTCGGGTAGTGTTTCGAGATTCAACGGTTGGACTATCTTCTTTAAAGCTTATAGCTCTTGCAGGTAAATTATGGTCCACTGCTGGAGGTGTTTCTTCCTGTTGTATTTGTCTGTTGACAACTACTGGTGTTCTAGCAAAAGTGATTGCTTGGCCTTCAAAGCGATTGAGCAATGCTTGGAAATGTGGATTGTAATATGATTTCGGTTTTTGAGGGCCTGGTGTTAACATCCGTTTCGGTTTTCGATAAACTGCAAATGCGGTAACCAAATTGTAAGGTAAATAAATAATTTTGGCATTTCAACTTCAAAAACTTTTACTTACTTACAGATACATAAGGTATTTTTAATTTAATAAGTAAATAAATCATATGTACTCGTACAATTTAAATTTCATTAAACTTATCTCATTAGGTAATACAAAAATATGAAATAACATATTTGCAAACCTCGTTTGATTTTCGGTTCCTGTTTAAATATAGTGTCATCAGCAAATTTTACCCTCTTGGTCCTAGCTGATATTTCAATATTAGCAGAATCTTGACACGAAACCTGTTTTTCTGAGCTATCTTGGCTGCCAAGTCCAATACG